>PVIW01000727.1:0-82333 GCA_004026585.1 Noctilio leporinus
TGGTGCAGCCACTGTGGAAAACAGTATGGGGTTTCCTTAAAAAACTAAAAATGGAACTGCCTTTTGATCCAGCAATTCCACTACTTGGACTATACCCAAAGAATCCTGAAACACCAATTCATAAGAACCTATGCACACCTATGTTCATAGCGGCACTATTTATAATAGCCAAGTGCTGGAAACAGCCTAAGTGCCCATCGGTGGATGATTGGATCAAAAATCTTTGGTACATTTACACAATGGAATTCTATATAGCAGAAAGAAAGAAGGAACTTGTACCCTTTGCAACAACATGGATGGAACTGGAGAATATTATGCTTAGTGAAATAAGCCAGTCAGTGAAGGACAAATATCATATGATCTCACCCATAACGGGACAATAATGAGCAAAACTAACAACAAGCAAAACAGAACCAAGTATATGAATACAAGGAATAGGCCTTCAGTGGTCAGGGGGAAAGGGGTTGGCAGGAGGGGGGAGGCAGAGGCAAGAAAGGGGAGCAGCGACAGAACCTAGTATAAAGGAACCATGGACATGGACAACAGGTGGGATTGACTGTAGGGGGAATGGGTGGGTGGGGAGGGGGACAGAGGGGAGCAAAAAGGGGATGAATGTAATACAACAACAATAAAATTTTTTAAAAAATGTATCTACAAAAAATATTTTTAAACATCTACACTATATTCACAACTGAGAAAGTTTATAAACCAAAAAGATAAACAGGATATATATTACACTTAACACTCATTTCCTAATGTATGCTATTACAAGAAAATTACTGCATTAAAAAAATTTAATAGGAAAGATGTCTCAAAATTAAGAAAGTATTATGGTAGAGAGTCTAAATTCTTAAACCATTAAAACTACTGACTTGAGTCTAATAGTAACCATCTATTGATGCTGAAAATTACTTACATTAAATTCATTTACTACACAACTAGCAATCCCTCTTACGGTTCCAGAAATTTTTTTTGATTGTTTATTTGTTAGTTATTTTTACTGGAAATTGCTTTCCAGTTAACATCTCCCAACAGAGGATGGCCCAGCTGTTTCTCCTACAGGAAGTTCTCAAAGCCTAAACTGGAGATGACTAATCAAGGAACACAATTTACAATACACGAAATGTTACTGGCTAAAATTCATGATGCGTACTGTGTGCACATCATACTAAAGACACAGATGTTGGTTGCTTAAGGAGCAAGGTGTTCTTTCCTTTGCCATTGATAGCGGTGACTCTCCTGCCATTTATTTATTTTTAATTGATTGGAGAGAGAGGGGGAAATCAATTTGCTGTATCTAGTCCAGTGCTGCATATTCTAATGCTCTTCTAGACTCGTCACTAGCCTGTTTTCACCCTTGCCCACTGGAGTTCATGCTCCACAAAGCAGCCAGACTGAACCTTTCAGATCGACGCTGTCACTGCCCACCAATGGATTCTAGTCCCTTATGATGTCATACAAGCCATCCATGAACTGGCCCTTGGCAATTCCCTTCATCCCACCAACAACTTTGACCTTCTTTCCCCTGTATCACTATCTCCCAGCGTTCTCCCCCGAAGTCAGTCCTCTCTAGCCTTCTCCACCGTTCTGGAAGAAGAGACGACTCTCCTGTGAAATATGCTGCAGAATTTTGCCCTTGATGGTCCTCTCCCTGGATTGCTTTCTTCCTGAAAGCCATTCAAGTCTCACTCCTTGAGATCATTCAATTCCATGATGAAACCCCACCCTCCCACAGCCTTTCTCGGACCATCCTATCCCAACAGCACCTCCCCTATCACTCTGTCCTTTTACCTAGCTTAATTTCCCCCTTAGAACTGGCCGCCAGGTAACATGGGAAGTAAGGATTCAGTGCCCAACTCCGCCCACTACAACACATGACCATGAAAGTGGGGAGTTTCCTGTGTTCACTGCCATATTCCCAGTGCCAAGAAAATGCCTGGTAGGTGCACAGTAACTGTTAAGTAAATGAAAATTTTAAATGTCTAGTTCTCAAATCCATGCTGTCAACTTTATTTTATTTTATTTTATTTTTTATTTTTTTAAATTTTTTTTTTTTTAATTTTATTTCATTATTTTTAGAAAGAGGGGAAGGGAGAGAGGCAGAGAGGAAGAGAGACATCAATGTATGGTTGCTTTTCACCTGCCTCATGCCACAGACCTGACTGGAGACCTGGTTTGCAACCTTGTTATGTGCCCTGGCTGGGGAATCGAACCTGGGACCTTTGGGTTCGCAGGCCTGCACCTTATCCACTGTGATACCAGCCAGGGCTCCATGCTGTCAACTTTAATTATTCATGAATACCAAAGAAGTCCTTTAAATAATAAACATTAAGAGTATTTAAATGGGGCTAATGACTGCCTCTACAGAAGAGAACTGGGGGGCTGAAGGGAGAGAGAGATAATGCAATTAAAGATACACCTCTGAAATCTTGAACTATATTAACACTATATTAACTTTCAAATTTAGTACAATTTAAAATTTTAATTTAATGATATTGATGTTTGAAATTACATAGTTCCCAGTTCAATTCTTCCTTTTCAAGAAGTGGAACACTCATGGCAAAAACATGACCCCCTTCACTTCATTCTGGGATGTTTTAATAAGACCCTCAGGGCCCCAGCAGTTCCTCTGTTCCTCTGTTGGTTAAAGCACTATCCTGGTAAACCCAGTTGCAGGTTCAATCCTGGTCAGGGCACAGACAAGAATCAACCAAATTAAGTGGAACAACGTCTTAATGTTTCTCTTCTTTCTTCTCTAAGATCAAGTTTTTAAAAGATTCCTGCCCTAGGTGGTGTGACTCAGTGGGTTGAGTGTTGTCCTACAAACAGAAGGGTTGCTGGTACAATTCCCAGTCACAGCACATGCCTGGATTGTAGTTATGGGGATGTGAGAAGCAACTGATCAATGTTTCTCTTGCACATTGATGTTTTTCTCCATTTCTTCTTCCCTTCCCCTTTCTAAAAATAAATAAAACTTTAAAAATATTTTTTTAATGTTCCCTTACTCTCTCTCATTAACTAGCAACCACCTTGCCACTGCACTAGGAAGTTGGTAACTACATTCAGTAATTCGTTCCTATAGGGTAAAAGAGACATCAAACAGTAGGTATGATAATGTCTTTATAACTAATTACTGGATTGTGTGTCAAGGACTCTAAGTAGTTGTGCTGTGTCTAAATTACTATCACAGTAATATTAAACTCTCTTGACTACCTTTACTAGCAGAATGAATTATTCTCTGTTACAGCATACATGATGATACAATGGAGAAAATTATAACAAACTCAAACTAAATACTAGCTTTTTCTAACCTTCCAATGAAGCACAACTTACAAAATAAATAAGAATCATTACTTTCCTGTATTAAGAAAAAGAAAAGTTTTTCTGAATTCAAAGAAGTTTAAGGCAATAATAACCAGAAAAGGTGACCAAGGAATCCCAGTATGAATTTCCACACTTTAAAAATGCGGCAGCCCTGGCTGGTGGCACAGTGGATAAGGCGCCCGCCTGCGAACGCAAAGGTCGCTGGTTTGATTCCCAGCCAGGGCATATAACCAGGTTGCAAGCCAGGTCTCCAGCCAGGTCCATAGCTGGAGGCAGGTAAAAGGCAACCATACATTGATGTTTCTCTCCCTCTCTGCCTCAGTCCCTTCCCCTCTCTCTGAAAAATAATTTTTTTAAATGTGGCAAATTCCATGACCTCACATTTATGTGAAAACTAAAATAGTCAAACTCAGAAGCAGAGAGTAGAATGGTGGCTATGCAGGGAGCAAGATGGGAAGAAGGAGATGTTGCCCAAAGGGTATAAAATTTATTGTAATATGAATTCAAGAGATCCAATGTACAACACAGGAATTATATACTTGAAATTTGCTGTGTGTAGATCTTAAGTGCTCTCATCAAAGGAAGGAAGGACTATCTAAGATGATGGATTTGTTAATTAGCTTGATTGGGGTGTGCATTCCACAATGTATACATATATCAAAGTATCATGTATATTGTATCATCAATGTACACCAAAACATATCAAACATACAACTTGATGTTTTAATACATTCTATTCCTACTTGTCAACTGTATCTTAATAAAGCTGAAAAAAAGTAGCAAATTCTTGCACAGAAGTAAATATTGTCAAATTTATAGCCCAAACTAGCTCTAAAAGTAAAAAAAAAATTTTTTCATATAAGCAGACAGGACAGTAGTAACTTTATTAAATGGGAAGTAAATTTTGAACTACAGTGCCAATGGGATTTTCTTCCTAAGTACTGGAGTATCCCCTAGTGGACTGGTGAGGAACAGGGTTTATTTTTTGCCTATTAAATTGAATCTCTTTGATCATAACAAATTCACTAACAATCCTATCCAAAGAGTAAGTTTTTTCATAGTCAAAGCAAAATTACTTTTTTTGTAAATTCATAATTTTGAATCAAATAGGGGTACTGTAAGGACAAAAACAAATCTGTTTCCTGATAAAATACTGACTTTTAAAAATACAATCAAAGAATGTTGTTATATAAGATACTCATGAATTTAGGAATTTAAAATCAATCTTCACTCAAACTACCTCACTGAATAATTGTCAACATGAAAATATTATGAATATTAAGTAAAGTGCTTTCTAAAGAGCCAGTGGTTGCCAAAAAAGAACCTGAGAAACTGAAAGGCCCTTAGGAATTATTTGTTTACATACCATATTATTTCTGGTAGTATGTGAAACAAGAATGACTAAGAACAATTTTTTTTTTTAACAAACATTTTTTAATTTTTATTTTATTTTTATTTTTTAAAAGATTTTATTTCATTATTTTTAGAAAGAGGGGAAGGGAGAGAGGCAGAGAGGGAGAGACATCAATGTATGGTTGCCTTTCACCTGCCTCCAGCCACAGACCTGACTGGAGACCTGGTTTGCAACCTGGTTATGTGCCCTGGCTGGGGAATCGAACCTGCGACCTTTGAGTTCGCAGGCCGGCCCCTTATCCACTGTGCTACCAGCCAGGGCCTTAAGAACAATTTTTTTTTTTAGGAGTAAATTTATTTATTTATTTATGTAAAGTTTTATTTCATTATTTTTAGAAAGAGGGGAAGGGAGAGAGGCAGAGAGAGAGAGAGAGAGAGAGAGAGAGAGACATCAATGTATGGTTGCGTTTCACTTCCCTCCAGCCACAGACCTGACTGGAGACCTGGTTTGCAACCTGGTTATGTGCCCTGGCTGGGGAATCAAACCTGCAACCTTTGGGTTCGCAGGCCAGCACCTTATCCACTGTGCTACCAGCCAGGGCTGAAGAACAATTTTTTAAGGCATTGGCACCCTATATAAAATAAAATCTAAACAATGTCTACTTCATATTTTTGCAAGTAATCAAGCAAATACCTCCTGCAAAATACAAAGTGGACAAAGTCTTTACAATCAGACTTGAAAACACTGACAATAATGCTACCTAGCTTCCTCCATTCACTGTCTTTATGTTTTCCATTCCCTCTTTCTGAAACCATCCTCCCAACTCCTAGTCACTGACCTAATTATTTTTTTCTTCTAAAAAATATATTTTATTTATTATTTTTCAGAGAGAAGGGTGGGGAGGGAAGAAGCATCAATATATGGTTGCCTTTCACATGCCTCCAACTACAGACCTGGCAGGAGATCTGGCTTACTTACAACCCGGTTATGTGCCTTGACTGGGAAATTGAACCAGCGACCTTTGGGGTTCACAGACCAGTAGCTATCCACTGAGCCATACCAGCCAGGGCTGACCTATTTAATTCTTTCCCATCCTTCAAGGCTCAACTAAATAAATCAACACTAATCTCCTGACTAGGTACAATTCCATTATTATTGCTTCTCATAGCACTATGTATCTCACCCAACACCGATTTAAGTAATGGGTGCTCATTTTATTAGAGGGTGCTAGCACCCCATTATCACTGGGTTGCTATGAAGATTGACTGAACATGCATAAAACATCTAAAACAGTGCCAGCTACCAAGTAAATACTGGTATTAACCCCACTACAACTGTCAAGAGATAAAATGTGCTTCCATCATCTATGACTATTCCACAGAACAGCAATTCTCAACCCTGTTCATCTCATGCCACACATCAACTAATTACCAAAATTCTGCACCACACACCAAAAAAAAAAAAAAAAAAAAATTTTTTTTTTTTTTGGTAACCTGACAAAAAATAGGTATGATTTTGATTCATTCATTCCAAATAGCTTTTTTTTTTTTAATCACCTGAGGGAAAAGAGTAAATGCCCCTGACTAAATAAACAGGTATTGCATGTTTTAAAAATTCTTGCTACACACCAGTGTACCATGACACAGCAGTTGAAAACTGCTGCCTTAGTTTTATTTTGCTGTTAAAGCTACTTTATTACCAGCATTAACCCAGTCCTAGAGTTGTTCTAATTTATTCCTTATCCAATTCTTTGATACCCCTTCCCTCAATCAGTAAAGCTTCATTCCCTATCCCTTCAGTAAAATTAGGGACTGACTTTTAGGTTGGAAGTAAACTTGCATGACTCAATGGCTATACACTCTTGGTTACGGGGAGGAAAAGATGGCATATGATAACACTAATGAGGCAAAGTATGAACAATTGTGGAATCCACGCAGAGCAATTGAGAGCATGTAATACTTTTTTGCAACTCTTCAATAACCTTGAAACTTTCAATACAGTTATAAAAAAACAAAAACATACAAACACCAGAATTGTGTGATTCTATTTTAAGATACTACTATCTCTCTAAACATTAATTCTAAAAATTCTAATAGCATATCACGCCTTCCCTGACTGGTTAGCTCAATGGATTGAGCGACAGCATGCAAGCCAAAGGGTCACCAGTTCAATTCCTAGTCAGGGCACATGCCTGGGTTGCGGGCCAGGTCCCTAGCTGGGGGCTCAGAGAGGCAACCACACATGGCTGTTTCTCTCCCTTTCCCTCTATTTAAAAATAAATAAATAAATAAAATCAATCTATAATTTATATATATATATGTAACATATATAAAATATCATGCCTATAAATTAGCCCAAATTGTGGCACTGTTACCTGGAAGTCCTCATGATGAGACAATAGAATCGGAGGTATTTAATCAATTGCTAAAACTTAACTAACACATAGGAGAAAACAAGTTAATGACAACCTCACCATGAAAGTATAGAAAACATCATAAAGTCTCTATGTCTCCCTATCCTGTTCTTATCTCTTAAGTAAACTATGAAAAGATCTACTGCGGTTATGATGACAAACTTAAATTCCATTTTCTAAAACTTAAGTGTTTCTTGTCTCAAGTCACAGCAATAACAGAAATGCAAACTTCACCTTCTCTTTTTCCCCTTTAAACTTCTCCAACCTCTCTACATCTTTAAAAGTATCCCAACAATGAGTCATCATGTGCAAGACACAGTGGTAGAAGCTTCATATACTTTATCTTATGTAATTGTCACCTCACCCTAAAAAGAAGTATCACCATCCTCATTTTACGATGCATTAAGATCAATCACATGGTTAAACAGGATTCTAACCCAAATCTGCCTCACTCCAAAGCCTCTGTACTTTCTATATAACAGCACTTTCTTGTATCACATTTATTGTCTCACTTTCAGTTCTCCTTTCAGAACAGTGTATTTCTTCTATAAAGTATAAAACCTAACCAGACAGCATGACACCAAGATCCAATTTCACAAGACCAGGACCTTAAAAGTTTCTCAATCATAGAGTTTTTCTCTCCTACACACCTCAAACTAACTTCTCATTTCACTTATTCTATCTACTACCCCCAATATAGACAAAATTTAAACCAAAAAATGACATCTACCTATTGAATGCTTCCACGTAGAAACTATGTGAGCATGGTAGACTCCCATTAACAAATGTATCCGATCCACTGTTGTGTTGGGGTCCCCAAAATCCACCCCAAGGCGACCCCCTAGAAGTACTCAGTAATGATTTATTAAAGCAAAGGATAGAAAGCAAACTCGGCAAAGGGGAAATGCCGACGAGGCAAAGTCCTGAGGAAACCATGTGCCAGCTCCCAAGAATCCTCTCCAGGGGAATCCCCTCCAGCAGCAAGTTACAGACGTGTGTAAAACGGTGCCTACATGGGCGGCTCCTCAGGTTCAGTAGCAAGCGTTTTTCTTGGGGCTGATCATGGAGGCACCCTCTGCCTCCTGCGTACTGAAACTCTAGGCGCCCAAGAGAAAAGCAGGTGTTCAGCAAAAGCTACGCCCTACAAACAGTGTCGGCACAGTGGGTCACTCCTCTTGGTGCTGGGAATGGTGGGAACCCTCCTAAAGCCAAAGCTCCCAACACCAGCCACGGGCCAACCTCGACGGCAGGCCCTTCTAAGGGTGCCAGTCTCAAGCCTGCTTGTCAATGCTTTTCTGCCCAACTGGGATGCTCCTTTTGGAAATAATGTTTTGTTCTGTTTGTTTTGTTTCTGGTAATCCCTGTTTTCTACCCATTTCCTATCATTTTAACTAAAATTTCCTTTCCTAAGATTATTTTTCTTATAATTTATCAGCTATTTATGACCACCTTTTAAAACGCCTTTACAACCCACAAATAAACTAGATACACTGTAAATGATTTAATTCTGTATCTTTCCTTAAGTAGAATACCTGAAAGAAAAAGTCCTTATAAGATTGAAAAGACAGTAAAAATTTATTCTTAGCACACTGGGATAAACATCATCTGAAGCAATTTAATAGCTATTACTGATCATCTATACTGTAATAGAATCAATAACTTTCTGTAAGAAAAGGAAAAATGGGCCTCAATCCCATTAGATTTCTACATAGTACCAGTTAATATGTACATTTACAAATGGGCTGTAACACTGTGGGAGTGCTCTTCTTTCTTAAATCACCACCTAAAAACAAGACAGTAAACCCACGCTTTCTTCTCCTTGAAAGAAATTAAACAACTCATGACATTTTAAAAGGAACAGAGTATCACTTTCCTGTCCTCCTCCACATTTTATTTTCAAGAGTTAATGCCTCAGACAAGTATGATCTGTGCAAAGGGTCATAGAAAAAGAATACAGAGCCTTCCAGAACTTAATCTGAGGAAACAGGAATAACAAAGATTGTTAAGACAAAAGTATAGATGTTAAATAGGGTGAGGAAGAATAAATGCAAAAAAAAGTTCTGAGAAGAATGAAGAAAAAAAAAACAAGAAAACAAGAAAAAAACCTTTTGCCCTAGCTGGTGTGGCTCATGTTAGTGTTACATACTAACATGAAAGAATATCCAAGGTAAATTAAGTGGGGGAAAAAAGGAAACTGCAAAACTGCATATACAGGGATGGGCAAAAGTAGGTTTACAGTTATAATACACATACAATAATTAATAAATAATAACACAAGGACAAACCCGTGTTTCGCATACTTTTGTCACTCTGTAATGTGCATCCATTTGTCTTAAAAAAAAAAAAAAGCCTGAGGGATAGACATGCCTTCACACATGTATGTATATACTGTATACATCATGTATCTCTGGAAGTATACACAAACTGGAAATGGATTGCCAAAATTGAGTGGCCAGGGGAGAGGGGTGACAGCCACAGTTCTGTACCATCTGAACTTTCAACTATGTAAAGACACTATTCATTAGGTAAACAAATGATTTAAGTTTTGAATCATTTAGCAGGAGGAATAACACAGACACACAGACACACAGATACACAAATCATACATACTTTTTCCCTAAGGCCCCTACAACTAGCTTATTTTAGGATGATTTCAAAGTGCCCTTTGTGAAAGAGTAAAGAAATGATTGTTAATTTACTTACTAGAAATATCCAATCAGAATGCTGACAGCTGTACCAAAACCAAAACAAAACTATACTTTATACTTGCCTATGCATCCAGAAACACTGAAATGTGGTAATTATGCTTAGGCACAGACCAAGCCTAAAGACAATACTCTACACCTTGTATTAAGGTCTCAAAATTATCTCAGCCTTACCATTATCATAATTGTTTGATAAATGCATTTAAATGAGATTTAAAAAATTGGTAAGTGTGATATGAATTGAATGTCTGCGAATGAAGAATAAAGTGAGCAAACAGAAGCTAAAGCAAGACAGAAAACAATTAATGCCTGAGCTTCCAGCAGCTTTCCACTTCCTGTTTCTGGGCCAGCCTGACTGCACCAACTACTCTCTTTGCACTGCGACTCTGGATTGTCAACACTGGGAATGTATTTATCCAGCTTAACATTGCCCTCGGCGCAAAAACAAATTAGCCAGTAATTGTATGCTTTATCTAGATGCTAACCACCAATAATGACATTTCTTTCTGCACAATGTGGAGAAATCATTTCTCTAGTTACCCTATTAAAATATACCAGCACATTTCTAAAAACACATGTATTAATTCATTTCTGTTGTATCTACTTTAGCTTTATGTACTAGATGTACTCTAGGTATTTTTTAGAAATTAACAGGACAAAACACGTGTTGTTACTGCTAATCATAACAGCTGGAGTTCATTAAGAAATCAGGAGAGATGACGGCTTGCCCTACAACGTGCCTATACCTCCAACCACACGCTTTATACTATGTATGTACCATAAATATGTGATCAGCAAAGATAACAGTGATAGCATAAATGCTCTTTCAAAACAATCCTGTAAAAGAAATCTCTCTAGAAATAACAGGTTTTAAGAAAGCAAGGGCGTTGGTAGAAGACTATGCAGAAGATGCGACTGCCTCCCCAGAAAGAATCCAAGAACCAGATGCAGCCTGAGGACGGTGAGGCAACCAGAGCAAGACTGACAACTGGGAAATGTGATACAGAAGGATCGCACTTACAATTACAACAAAAATTAGAAAGTGCCCACAAATAAACCCAATAAGAAAGATCCAAATAAAAAAAGAAATGTCCAAAAACAAAGTGAAGAAAATGAAAAATAGTTAAGGGGATAAAAGATTTCTGATAAGGCAAAGAGACACCATGTTCTTAGACCTGAGGACACAATAATGCAACAATGTCAATTCATCCCCAAATTAGCCTATAATATAATCAGTATCAAAATCCCATCAAGAGTTCTAAATCTTAATCTGATCCTAAGGGTCTTTAGAAGATATAATATGTAATAACATGCAAATAAATATTGATAGAAATACCATGGTGGGAAGCTACCCAGACAAGCGTATGCATTTTAAACTTATAATTATAACATTATGTTAACAAGGTACAGGAAGAAATACAGATAAATGAAACCATGAAGAGTTTTTTAAAGATCTGTAAACATTTGAGAATTTAATGTATAAGAAATGTGGCTCTTCAAAGCTGTAAGAATTGATGAACTATTCACTAATTAGTGCAATGAAAATGCATTGTTGCTTCAGGCCTCAAACTATGTATGTACATATAAAGTAAAAATTTCAGCTAGGTTGAAGTTGATAAAAAGTAAAAATGGGAGGGGGACAGAGGGGAGCAAAAAGGGGATGGATATAATACAACAATAAAATTTTTTTTTTAAGGTACAAATGAATCTTTTGAAATATTCTTGTAAAATATTCATAAGATAATGATTACTATGTAAATAAAATGATTAAAATATAGAATATGAAATATTATAAAGCTGTTGAAAGGCATATTAAGTACAAAAAAAATTGGGAGGAAAAAATTACTACAGTATAATGCCATTTACAAAATGACAAGTATTAATATGTCCATTTTCATATATATGTAAAGACATAAAACATTCTGGGAAAATAATAAGCCATGAAGTTTCCTCTAATAAGAGAAAATGGATCAAGGGCAGGAATACCAAAGGGGACTTTCATGGCTAGTCTATATGCTTCTGTATTGATTTTTCTTTCACATTGAGATACTTCATATATTCTTATACAATTAAAAATGTAAATTTAAAGAACCATGAACATGTACAGCAAGTGGGATTGACTTTGGGAGGAGTGGGTGGGTGGGGAAGGGGACAGAGGGAAGGAAAAAGGGGATAGATGTAATACAACAATCAAATTTTTTTTTTTTAATGTAAATGTCAAGGCCCTGGCTGGTGGCTCAGTGGATTGAGCAATGGCCTGCAAACTCAAAGGTTGCTGGTTCAATTCCCAGCCAAGGCACATAACCAGGTTGCAAGCCAGGTCTCCAGCTAGGTCGCCAGCTGGAGGCAGGGGAAAGGCAACCAACCATACATTGATGTTTCTCTTTTTCGTCCTCCCCTCTCTGCCCTTCTCTTTAAAAACAATGAATAAAATCTTTTTTAAAAAATGTAAATTTCAAAAATTGTAAAAGCTACTATAACAAAAACATTCATGTATCCATCTTTCTTTCCTATAGGAAACAGAGGGGTGATACAAACCGTGTCTGTTGGTACAGATAGTTTTAGGAAAATGTTCTTAGTAATTATCTGAAACCACAGAATGCTAAGTGACAATCTTTAGTCCTAACTCAGTATTGTCATTTTAATTTGCCAGCATTAGCATAGCGAGAGGAACATAGTAACAAAATTTTATGCGAACCTACTATGTATCATACTAAGCCACAGAACATCTTCTTTGACCTTGCCACATCAAGGGAAAGGTTCCTCAACCTTCCCTGTCCTTGGAAAGCAAACGAGAGAATGTGAACTGCCTGGGGCTGCTGAGCTTCCGCCCCTCAGGAAGAAAGCCAGCCTGGCAGCGCCCGCGCGGAGGCCCCCCCCCCCCCCCCCCCCCCCCCCCCCCCCCCCCCCCCCCCCCCCCCCCCCCCCCCCCCCCCCCCCCCCCCCCCGCAGTGCCGCCTCTCCTGCACACGCGGCATGTTTACCACCGGGCAGAGGGAGAATGGCTCAATATAGGTATTGTTTTAAGCAACCAAAATTAAATTTAGCACAGTATCATACTTAAATCTACGTATCTGAGTGGAAATTTAATTGAAAATACTGAGGAAATTATCCAGTTATAATTAGCATAATAACCACAATTTACATACTAAAATTATGCAAATAAAAAAGGCAGAGATTAGTAACCAAGAGTGATTGTTCAAAATACTATACTTCCACACTCACAGATACACAAAACTAGTTTACTTTTTCAGCTGTCCCATGAGGATGTTCATCAGTATTATTTAAGCAGCATCATTTTTTTTGCATAACAGTTCTGTCTAAATCATACCTAAAAATTCTCTCAGAAACATTAACTACAGCAATTTCTATATGAGTAAAGAACATAGCAAATACTCTGGAGAGTTAAGCTAAATTTTTTTCTACCATATTACCTAAAAAGGAAAGAAAAAGTCCTTTTAAGTTGCATACTGCAATAATAAACTGAATATATCACTATAAGTGTCTACACAGATATCGACACAAGATCACTGAAGTAGTTTATTCATTTTGTTAAGATTTTACTTATTTATTTTAAAAGACAGGAAAAGGGAGGGAGAGAAGGAAAGACAGATCAATATGTGGTTGCCTATTACAAGCCCTCAACTGGGGACCTGGCCTGGAACCCAGGCATGTGCCCTGACTGGGATCCGAACCAGCAACCCCTTGGTTCACAGGCCAGCATTCAATCCACTGATCCACCCAGACAGGGCTGGATTTCTTTCTTTTCTTTCTTTCTCTCTCTCTCTCTAAGATTTTAATCATTATTTTCAGAGAGAGGGGAAGGAAGGAGGAAGAAAGGGAGAGAAATATCAACGTATGGTTGCCTTTCACCTGCCTCAGGCTACGGACCTGGCTGGAGATCTGGCTTGCAACCTGGTTATGTGTCTTGACTGGGAATCGAAACAAAGACCTTTGGGTTCACAGGCCAGTGCTCAAACCAGTGAGCCACACCAGCCAGGGCCATGGAGTACTTTAACATTAACATTCTATAAAAATTATAATTATGTTTAGTCTCAAAATAAACATGCTAGCATATAAACTCCAATATCTGGATATTCTACACATCTGGATGTACATCTAGATATAAAGGAAAAATAGTCACCTACAGTGTTATCAACTAAAGCCACTAATAATCAGAAACATTTAAAATGTTAACTGACAATGACTCTTTCAGAAATATACTATATACAAGATGTAAAATAAGAAAAAAAATGTCCCACAATTACTCACACCTACCATGTGGCATGTACTGTGTGTGAAGGATGCAAGGTAAAAAAAAAAAAAAAAATCAGGCCCTGGCTGGTGGCACAGTGGATAAGGTGCTGGCCTGCAAACCCAAAGGTCACTGGTTCGATTCCCAGGCAGGGGAACCAGGCATAACCAGGTTGCAAGCCAGGTCTCCAGCCAGGTCTGTGGCTGGAGGCAGGTGAAAGGCAACCATATATTGATGTCTCTCTCCCTCTCCCCCCCCCCTCTCTCTCCCCCTTCCCCACTCTCTGAATAGCAAAATCTTTAAAAAAAAAAAAATCAATTCTTATAATCTAGTACCTCTGAAACCAAGAGTTATTTACACAAATACTTATGCAATAAGTACATACTATTATTTGTAGTTTTTTAAATTAAGATTTTACTTATTTTTAGAGAAAGGGGAAGTGAGGAAAAAAGAGGAAAGAAACATCAATGTGTGATTGCCTCTCACTTACCCCCAACTGTGGACCTGGCCTGCAACTCAGGCATGCGCCCTGACTGGGAATTGAACCAGCAACCCTTTGGTTCAAGGGCTGGCACTCAATCCACTGAGCCACACCAGCCAGGACTACCTGTAGTTTCCTAACAACCATCTACCAGTGTGATGTAATAAACCAACTACAAATATTAGAGGGTATGTATAGCTAATATTTTATACTTTCTTCCACATTCACATTCCTATCCGTCTTTGTATAGGAGCCCAATATACTATCACTGATATCTGCTAAATCTTGACAATTTCTAAAAACCAGAGAACAAAAGCTGTCATCTACCACAAAAGGGGAGGAAATACAATAAAAGCCTTCAAATAAAAAATATTAGGAACAGTAAGCCTAGAGGTTAAGACAGCAGTTCAATGCTCTGTGAGATCCCAAATAGCACTGTCAGTGCCTACTGCTCCCTTCCTTAGACCCTAATATCTAATTGAGTCTGAACCTATAGCCATGAGCATACAGCTTCAACCCGGTCCTACCATCCTGAAAACTTCAATGCTGGTCCCAAGAGAGATGGGGTGGGGGGAAGCCGAAATATCTTTGTATACACACACACTTATATTCATGTTCATGTATCCCATAAGGTAACTAGGAACCATCATACACCAAATTACAGAATCACAACAGTCATGCCAATTTCTTTGGTCTCTAATCTTTTTCAATCTGAGCAAGTAGAGTTCTATGGAGTTTTATAAAAACAGATATTAAGTACTTAGAACATGTCTGACACACAGCACCCAATAAGTGACAATTTGTTCACCATTACTTCTCCTGAGAACCACTCTCAACCTGTCAGCAGAACCCCAGGTGCCCTACCTCCCGTTTTCCCTGATAGTCAAGATTCTCTTAGAAGTGTGTTTCTCAACAGACCTTCAACATATGAATCTTCAGAGATTAAAAAAAAAATTGAGGCAAAATCAAAAACCTCACCACCTCTTTCTACCACCGAAAGACGAGATGAAACAGTGACATTTATATGTGTACAACAGACTAGGAACACATGGACTTGAACCACTTTGAGGCAGAAGAGTTAACACATGTTTTCTGGCAGTCTTTGAATCACCTTTGATCTATTACTCTTCATCTCACATTACCAATGCTTCTCAAAGTCTCGTGACCCCACCAGCTGCATCAGCAACACCTGGAAACTTGTCAGAAACACTAATTTTTCAATTCCACCTGAAACCTGAACCAGAAACTGGAGGTGAGACCCAGCAAACTGTTTTAACAAGCTCTCCATGCTGAGCTGGAGAACAGCTGTTGCACATGCTTGGGTGAAGTATCTAGGGAAACTCCAAATTCACCTCTTCCAGAAGAAATCTGTGAAGACTAAATGAGGTTAAAATCTTGAATATCTTGAACTCTCACTTCCACATTATGAGATAAAAGCTCATTTGACTTATAAAAAATCATGAATCTAAAAATCCTACTAAAACATGCTTTTAACAAACTTTAGGCCCTGGCTGGTGGCACAGTGGATAAGGCGCCCACCTGCAAACCCATAGGTCGCTGGTTCAATTCTCCAGCCGGGGCACATGACCAGGTTGCAAGCCAAGTCTCCAGTCAGGTCTGTAGCTGGAGGCAGGTGAAAGGCAACCATACATTGATGTTTCTCTCCCTCTCTGCCTCTCCTCCTTCCCCTCTCTAAAAATAATAAATTAAAAAATCTTTTTAAAAAGCCCCAAAAATCTAAAATACTCCTTTATAACCAGAGGTAAAAATATGAGGAGGCACAAAAAGGTATGAAGGATGTCAGATGAAGGAGGTTATAATATTAAGTCATTAGGTATTAAGTAGCAAACAAATGTGCCAGATTAAAATGAAATCTCTACCTAAACTTGACATTTGCATTGGCCTATGTTTCTAGTTCAACTTCTCTGAAGGAAGAAAAACCATCCTATGCAAAGAGTGAAAAGAACCACCAGCCCCTAAGACAAAACATAAGAGGATAATATTTACCTTCAGGGGAATGTAGGCCTAATGTGATTTCAGATTCTCCTATGATTTCATCCCCACCCCCCCACCCCCATCCCCCGCCAAATTTCCCTACCGTTTTGTTGCTTCCTGGAAGTCCTTTCATAACCAAGAGAAGAGAAACATGGAGATTTAGAGAAACAGAACCTTAAAATGCAAATGCTCGGGCAATTCTACACTTGAGCATGCCATCATGTTGGCAATAGCAGTGCCTTATTTTACAAAACATTTTCACGTATGACTCATAATCTTCACAACCTGTTGACAATGGCAGTATCTTAGATAACTTACAAAACATTTTCACGTATGACTCAATCTTCAGTACAGTCTTGAGGTAAATAACAATGACAACAAAACTGCTGTTTATTGAGCACTTAGGGCCTGGCACTTTCATAAAGAGCCTTACATAACTTTATTATTTAATTCAACAACCTGCTGAGGTTGAACTTGCAAACAGATGGATACAAGGCAGGATTTGAATACAGTTCTACCTAATCTAAAAACCCACCTTCTCTAAATCCCTACACTATGATACGATTTAGAGAAAAGGGCTTGAGTTTCAGTCCCATGACTTAACAGCTATATGACTGAAAAATTACTCAATTCTCTTAACTCTTCTTCTAGTAAATGAGAAATTTAATATCTGCCCCCACCTTTTTCAGAGTAGCAGTAGAGAGCAAATAAGGCCATAAAAGACCTTCATAAACTCTAAGGACACAAACTACACAAATATAACTTACCATCTTTCCCAATTGTGATAAAAAGAACAGGAAAAACAACATAGAACAGGGGTTGGAAGAGAAAAGATGCTTGTTTTTCTTTTTGTAGCTTGCTGACGGCCCTTGAGGAGACACTGAGTCTTCACGACATACCTGGGGCCCTCCTGGCAGTTGGGCTGAGACAGCATCTGTACCCCAACTTAGATGTCACTTCACTAAAAATACAGACTCGACTATGTATCTCCAGCTTATACAGATTGGAAGTGAATAAAACTCTAAGAGCTGACCTCTTTTTAAAATATAGTTCTCATATGAATCAGTGTTGGCGTACTAGGTTACCACAATTACATGTCCCGTGCTTCTGGACAGTGTCTGATTTAAGGAAAAATTTCCAGTATTCAACACTTCACAAGTTAAGGTTAACTTTTAATAGTATTTTCAGCAAACGAGAGAAGTAGAGTTGAAGTGAAATCACTCAACTGTTGTGAGATACATCAAATACTAAAAAGAAACGTATCTAATCCTGGATTACTTCCTAGTCACAAAATATCAGCTCACCAAAAAAGTTCAACAGCCAATTTCTGACAAGTTATACACTACTCACTGCTTTCATACAAAAGCCCTGTTATTTTTATTCCTTTTAAATTACAATCATAACAATTACTTCTGGCAAGGCAACATTTTCAATAATACCATTTCTTTCTACAGAAGAAAAATCATGGACTCTGATAAACCATTTCTATGACATAGGTAATTTTTACTGATCAACTATTTATAATAGTTGATCTCCATGTAAACTCAGCAGCTTGTCAGACCTAACTTTCATATATAAAATTATGTGCAAATAGCTCCACACTGAAATTCAGAGATTTGTACATTAGCTCTAGTGTCAAACGATAGACACGCTGAGGAGCTTTTGAGTATAATTCCTTCAATTCAGAATCTACCACGATTCTAAGCAGTGGTTCTCTACTAGGGACAACTGTGCTCTCAGGAGACATTCAGCAGTGCCTGGAAATGTTGTTTGTCACAACTTGGGAGGGTGGGGGGCGTGAGGTTGTTGCCAGAAAGGTTTGCTACAGCACCCACAGAGTAGAGCCCACCAATGGTGCTCAACATCTTACAAAGCAAAAGACAATATTCCCCACACACAACAATAATGAATTACCCACCCCAAAATGTCAATACTGCCAAGGTTGAGAAACTGATCTAACAAAGTTCATAAAGCATCCATTTGTCTAAGAACAATACTCACTTCACCTTTGTTTTCTATTATTTTCTATTTGCTAATTCCATTGACTTCATACTGGTCTTTGGCAACAAACTTACCCTATTCCCATACTTTTAATCAGCTTCGAATTTCCAAACTTGTCAACAAAATAATTATCATCTTGACTAATGTCAAACCTTCTAGTCTTTGACTCATCCCTAGTTTTAGTAACAATAGCAGCTAATACATATTCAGCTCTCAACTATTTGTCAGGCACTATTCCAAGTGCCTCAAGTCTATTAACTCTTTAAATCTAGGTTTAATTACATACTATTAGGCCCATTTTAGAAATGGAGAACTCAAGGTACAAAAAAGTTAAATAACTTGCATCCAAGTCACACAGATAATAAGCAGCTGGCCCAACCACTGTGGCTTAGTTGACTGGACAACATTCCACAAAGCAAAAGTTTGCTGGTTGATTCCCAGTCATGGCGTGTGCCTGGGCTGCGGGTTCAGTCCCTGGTAATGGCATATACGAGAAACAATCAATTAATGTTTCTCTTTCACATAGATGGTTCTCTCCCTTTCTCCCTCCCTTCCCCTCTATAAATAAACACATAAAATACATAAATAAAAATAATAAGCAGCTGAGTCAGGTTTCAAATCCAGGCAGAATGTCTCCAGAGTCCATGCCCTTAATAAATATTCCAAAGTGATCTCTCCTCCTTCACACTCTGTATTAAGTCACAAAGTTCTTTAAGTTCTACAAGGACAGGGACTCTGTTATATTCACAGCAACATCCCCACAGCCCAGAACATAACAGGTGCTCAAAAAACTTTTGCTTCTTAAATGAATGAAATATTCCTCAAACTTACCCCTCCTATTTCCACTGTCTCCATTCAAGGACAGTCTTTCAGTATTTCTACTTGGGTTTGTTGATGCATCCTATAAACTAGCCAATCAGGGAAACTGATATCAACTCCTCTGCCACACTTCCCACTATTCTCAATCAATATCATAAAATGTTGATTGTCAGAAGGTACCTTAGCATCATCCAATCCAACATATTACAGATCAAAAAAAAAAACACAAAACAAAGATGGTCAAGTGACTAAATCATCCAGCCAGGTAAAGACAAGAACTTAATTCCTGCAACTTTTGCTCATAATTCACTTCTGCAGCATTTGCTTCACTTCCAACAGATGTCTCCTAACTATCCCATCAACAAATTATGCTCATGTTCATTGTTCATGCTCAGGTTGTTTCTCCTGACCAGTCTTGCTTGCCCTTGTCTCTTGCTCCACAGATCCAACTCCTATCCATTGTTCAAAATCTCCTCCTAGTCCATTCTTCATGACTTTCTCCTCTGAAAATTGGTAAAGGAAGACAATCATGGACCTTACTGGGCCAAATTTCATGCATACTAACACTTTTCCACACTTCACTTTCCAAGCAAAGCTACTTGGATTTCTTCCCTGAAAACTACTCACCCCCTCTTGCCTCCTGCGTTTTCCAAAGTGACTTCAATAAACACTAAGTCATCTAGCACCTTCATAACGTGTTCATTCGTGTACCTGGAAGAAAAGTTGCTCGCATCTCTCACAGCAGACATACACTTCATGAACGGCCCCAAACTACTTCTCTCTCCACCAATAAAAAACAGCTCAGCTGATTCATCAAGTCCAAACGCAGAACTGATACAACTCACCTGGCTGCCTCGGTTCCCTGGGTTCACCTTTCTTTGCATTAGTTCCTCCAAAACTCCATTTCTAACAAGTAGTTCACACTTCCTCTTCTTCCTCTTCCTCTCTTGCGCAGTGTAGAACGCTCTGTCTCTTGTATCCTTTATTGTTTTCTATAGGCCTCCTCAGGGAAATTCCAGTTTGCTACCTCTCATCCAACCCCAACTATCAGATCCTTTACATAGAAGTCACCTCTATCTCTACAGCATCTATCAGGGCCTGAGATAGCGAAACCTCATGAAGGTCAATCGTGTTTTTCCCCCTTCTCCACTCTTCCTTCCTCTAGAAAATCCATCTCAAAAGTGGTACGTAGGGGTGGGTGCACCTCAGAGGAAGTGCACAAGAATCCACTGGGCTGTAGGAAAAATACGTATTACCACTCTCAGGACAGTTATTTTTCATCTCATGCTTTCTTACATTCTGTTTCTGTGCACGCTGTAAGTTACACAGCATAGGACAGGTATGAAATTAATAGATACATGAGTTCTTGAGGCATACGGTGTATGATCAAAAGAGTTTGGAGACCACAATTCTAAAAATACCTTGATAACCAAAGTAACAGGCTCCGGACCACAGGAAAGGATGCAAGTATGAACACATGCACACGGAGTGGGAAGAGAAACGTGCTCATATCCAAGTCCCAACCATGCTCACCAGCCATCTCTCAACAGCGCACAACGGGGGGTGGGGGGGTGCGGGACGCCGTAGCAAAGCCCCTCATTTTCAGTTTGGGGGCGTCAGGGGGGGGTGCGCGAAGGGATCGGGCGTGCAGAGATGCCACCCTTATCTTTCCCATAGAAGGGTATTTCGGGCAGCCACTGCTCGCCATCCTGACACTGCTCCTCGCCTGACTCACAAATACACTTCCTACAACGCTGTCTCCTGAGATTCGGTCGCTATTTCCCAACCGTTTCAGGCGCAGCTCGCGAACGACCGATCCACGCGAACCCCTCCAGGACGGAGCTCGCAGCCACCCTCGCCCGGCGCCCCCCACCCCGAGCCGCGCAGTCCCGCCCCAGGGGAGAGGACGGTCCCTCCACGGTGCCCAAGACCACTTCTCTCCCCGCCTCCGCCCCCGGGCGCTGCCAGCCAGGCTGGAGACGGAGGGGGAGGGGTGCGACTCGCCTCCCGCGACGGCCCAGATGGCAGCCGAGTCCGCCCCCACTCCCGGCACCCGTCCGCCGCCCGACCCCCGAGGGCTGCCAGTCCGCCGCCCGCCCGCCCGCCGGCCCCGGCCCCGGCTCCGGCCCCCGACTCCCGCGTGCCCGCCCCGGCCGCACTCACCGTGCTGGGTGAAGATATTGAAGCCGGCCTCGGCGGTGCGCCCCGCCAGGTCCCGCCTGCGGCCGGAGGGCCTGGCCGCACTGCTGCCCCGGAGGCCTCGGGGCTGCGGCTGCTGGAGCCCGGGAGCCTCCCCGACGCGGCCCACCTGCTGCCCCATCCCTGCGCTCGCGTACTCCCGCGCCCCCGCCGACCCCTGGTCACATTCCTCCCCGGCTCCGGCCTCGGGCTGCTGCGGCTGCTCCGGCCTCCTGGCCAGTCCGGTCCCCGGCCCCAAGAGGCCGCGCCGCCCGCGGCTCCGCGCCCGCACTCCTCACGGCCGCCGCCGCCGCGCTGCCTCCCGGCGACTCACAGGTCCTCCTTCCCCCTCCTCCTCCCGCGGCTCCGCGCCCCCAACGCCGCCAACGCCGCCATCTTTAAACCACCGAGCCCGGGGCGGGCGTGGGGCAGAGCGTCCCCCGCCCGCCACCCAACCAGCCGCCGCCGCTACCCCGGGGGCGGGGCCTCCCGCGGCCCCGCCCCGCCCCGCCCCGCCCCGCCGCCCGGGTGCCCGTGCCCACCTCGTCGGCCGCCTGCCGCCGCCTTAGGTCTTGGGCCCTCTGCCCTTTCCCGGCACCTCTGCCTCCCACGTCCCGCTCTGCACGCCACGGCCTGCGGAGGTTTGCGGGGTGTGAAGCCCTTCCCGTGCCCCCTCCACCTGTCAAATCAATCAGGCCCGCCGTGCGCCCAGGTGCGCCGCTCGTAAGCGGGCGCGGCGGGGCACGGAAGCACGGGGCAAGCGGCGCGTGCCATCCAGGTGAGGCTCCCTAAAGTGCTCGGGAGAATCCCTTTCAACACCCTCGTAGCAGGAGGCCTAGGGTCAAAATTACCCAAAATGGACCTGAGGATAGCAATAAGGTGCATTATTTCATGATTGTCAAATTGCACTCAGCTCCGTGGTCTACACTCGACAGACTCGCTGGAGAAGCAGTTGTGGCCCCACTCCTCGTATTATATTACTGCGAATTCCTCTTGAACTCCTGTAGCAACTAATCACCTGTGTGTTTCTGTTACCCTCACAGAGCTTGACAGTAAAGCCAATCTTCCCACTGGCACGTGGTCAGGTCTTCTTTGATTACAAAGGAGGGGGAAATTATCTTCGACCCTGTTTCTGAGTCAGAATTTACTCACCTTTAACTTACATTATCTAAAAAGAGTGACTCAAGCAGAAAAGTGTGTGTGTGTTTGTTAAGAGAGAGAAATGGAAGGAGAGAGAAACATCAGTGTGTGGTTGGCTCTCTGGCACCCCCAACTGGCGACCTGGAGGCAACCTAGGCATGTGCCCTGACTAGGATTTGAACAGGTGATCCTTCATTTGCAGGCAGGCGCCCAATCCAGTAAGCCACACCAGCCAGGGCTAGAAAAGTGTCTTACACACACACACACACATTTACATGTGTAAGTATTCACTATTCCCCCCTTACCTATTCTTGCATCTTAATCCAGTTTTTCAAGTTCACAAAGAATTGGATAATTATCCTCCTGCTTTCCCTTTGGCTTTTCTATTTCCTTTATTAAAAGTATCATTTATTGAAGGTACCACACAGAAAATTTGCTTAAGTCCTGGCTGGTATGGCTCCGTGGATTGAGTGTCAGCCTGTGAACCTATGGGTCCCTGGTTTGATTCCCAGTCTGGGAAGGTACCTGGGTTGCTGGCTGGGTAGCCAGTGGGAGCACTCAAGAAGCAACCACACACTGATGTTTCTCTCCCTTTCTCCCTCCCTACCCCTCTCTCTCAAAATAAATAAATAAATAAAATCTTTTTAAATATACAATAAAATTTGCTTAAAATTAAAGCAGAGAGGATGGGCGCCACATCAAAGAAGCAGCTAAACTACCACTGGAAAGATAGGTCAAGGGGGAGAGGAAAATGCAGGTCTCCTTTACAGGTCTTCCACAGAATCATCCTGACTTTAGTTGAATCATCCACTGACATTATTATCATAAGAGCACTATGAAATTGTTTCATTACCATCCAGGCTTTGGCCAGAAATAACTGAAATTGCCCCCAAATGAGAACAGAACCACTATGCTTTTGCACTGAATAGGATAGGAATTATCCACTTGGATCAAAGTTTTCTTGTGTGTAAAATACTTTGTTCCCTCATTTTAATTCCCAAAGTGTTTGCAACTACTGAAAATTAACCATTCACAAAGGGATAAGAGTGATCATAGAGCAAGAATTTGAGTTGTTGTTTGATTTTTATTATCTGAGAGAATTGCAATTTGGAGATAACTGTCTGGCTTCTCTGCTAATGTTATATAAAGATATAATGTTATTAATAGATGCATGTTGTATAATAGATGAGTATAGTATAGCAGGAACTCTGAAGCCAGACTTCTTGAGTTCAAAAGTGGGCTCTTGCCCTGGCTAGTGGCACAGTGGATAGGCACCAGCGTGTGAACCCAAAGGTCATTGGTTCGATTCTCAGCCAGGACACATAACCAGGTTGCAAGCCAGGTCTCCAGCCAGGTCCGTAGCTGGAGGCAGGTGAAAGGCAACCATAAGTTGATGCTTCTCTCCCTCTCTGCCTCTCTCCCTCACCCTCTCTCTAAAAATAGTAAATAAAATATATATATTTTTAAAAAGTGGGCTCTTATTAGCTATTTGTTCTTGGGCAAATACATTTTTGTGCATCAGTTCCTCATCTGTACAGTGATGATACTAATAATAACACCTACCTTAGAGAGCTTTTGTGAGAATTAAATAAAGTGCTGAAAATGGGCATATGTATCATACAAACACTTCCTATTAATACAAAAAAAAAATGTAATGTTTTTAGATACCAATCAGCTTTTCCAAGCCTAATTTCTTCAAGTGGTATAAACTTAGATAATGGAACAAATTCTACAGTATTTATTCAGGTGAGCCTCCCACCCCCTGCACCACCATCTGCCACCTTGCATATAACTAAAAACAAAAACACCAATCAACCAATAAAACCATGTAGAAATATCTATCACTTTATTCGTCATTCCTACCTGGTTATCACCAGCTACCTGCACAAGGGAACGATTACAAAGACCTTCATTTTGCGTACAAAAATTCCTCTGCCATTGATTCTCTAACTCTTGTCTAGGCTAAAGTGAATGTCTTGAAAGTGGAGACTTAGGTTACATGCACTATCTTGTAAATATTCTCCACTCTTTCATTTTCATAGTGAGATGGGAACTTGCAGAAAGAGAGTGGGGACTGTGATGGAAACATCTCCAGGGAGAAACAAGGTGTGGGAATGTTTCATTCCAACATAACCAAGCCAAAATGACTTATCTGACAATTCATTTCAACTTTTAAAACAATCCAGGCTTGGAGCATAGTAGTATGAGAACACCTTCACCTAAGATACAGCCAGGGGTTGGCACGAAAGATCGAACATGGCACCAACACCAAAAGGGACACTGAAGACATACATGCTCATCAACTTTATCTTCCCCACAAGCAATACCACTGTTTCCAGAAGCAAAGAGCATGTGAACCATGCTTCACTGATCTTTGTCTTTACCCTTCTTCATTTCCAGGCCATCGCTACATTCTTACATTATCTACCATATCCACTTCCTTCGCTCAGTCTGTACAAGACAGTGTTCATTTGGATTCACGTCTCTCTCTCCTGGATTCTCCTTCTCCTAGCCTTTTCCTCCTAAGTTCCTTTAGCACACAGCTATTTACAAAAATACTGCGTCCTCTCATTGCTGCGACCATGCTGCTCTCCCCTCCATTATGTACAACGTCTAGGTTTTTCATCTAATGTTTCAAAATTATTTTCTGGGATGCCCTGGCTTATAATTGCCTAGTGTTTATCATCTCCTGTTCCTCAAATCCCTGCCCCTATAACAGATATAGACAGATAGATGATGGGTAGATCATCTATCTTCAGTTAGCCTATTTCTGGGATGTCTTCTTTTTCAGCTCTGACTTTGCCATGGTCAGCATGACTCCCAAGTGACTCCCCTTATTTAGGAATTTAGGATTCTACTCAGACCCTGCCTCCTTATAAGAAAATCTCAGACTTATACATAGAGATACATAACAGTTTCCCTGGGGTCTATTCAGCCTTCACCTAAAACAAGCACAGCTGGTAACAATCCTTTGCCTATAAAATTCAATTACCTTTCTCTACTTCTCCCAAATGTGTTCAATTTTGACCTGTGGTTCAGGGGTTGGAAAGAATGTCAGCAGACATCTAGGCCAATCTCCTGGAATTCCCTCTGTAATAACTCCAGTGAGGGAGCCTATTTATTTTGAAACATTTCTAATTGTTAAAAAGTTCTTCCTAAAGATAAGCTGGCACTTGCATCCCGAAGACTTCCTCCTGTTTCAATCTTGGTCCTAGTTGTACCCAGGAGCTACACAGAGCAAATCTAAGCTTTCTTCACACAGCAACCCTTCAAATGTCTGAGAGCTGTCATATATATTTCCCTAACCCTTTGGTTTTACTAGTATACATGCCTATTCTTTGTAAGAGTATGTTTAACTCTGTCTACGTTATCTGTACGGGCTAAAATGCTTATGTAGATGATTTGAATCAAATGATGTCATTTTAAATGTAAATTCTCTTTTTTTTCCAGTTTTATTGAGCTACAATGGACGTACAACATTGGTTAAGTTTAAGGTGTACAAAATGTTGATTTGATACACTTCTATATTGTAAAATGATTATCACCATATCCTTAGCTACTATCTATATCACTCACCTAATTACCATTTCTTTTTTCTGGTGAGAACTCTTTTAGCAAATCTCAAGCATATAATACAATATTATTAGTTATGATCACCATGCGGTACAACAGACCCACAAAACTTATTCATCATATAACTGGAAGTTTGTACCCTTGAATGGTATGTCCCATTCCCTCACCCTAGCCCCTGCTAACCATTTTGTCACAAAAGGCAGAATTGCATTCTTTCTCATGACTGAATAATATGCCATTGGATGTACCTACCACATCTTGTTTATTCAATCTCTTTAAGCTGTTTGTGCACGCAGTACTTCGAATTTTGTTTATGCGTGGTTTCTCTCTGCATTTTTTGCTGTAGTAAATCTTTCAAGGCCTATTGAGTGCCAAAGACAGTTTCATTTACAGATCCACACTTTAAAAGTTTTTTTGGATGATGATCAGGAGGAGAATGATGACTCTTATCTGGCTGGGATAGAATAAATCATTCTCTTTTAAGATAAGCACATGGATTAAATGACCTCTTATTGTTCCTCTTAACTCCCATTGGTCTATGGTTCAATATTTCTTCGATTAAAAAACTTTATAAATTATTAAAAGACTATTTCAAATTGGAAGGGCTATATAAATGTTACTAGTATCGATAATAACATCTATTCATTTTAAATTAATAAATTAGTACTCACTTCTTTTTTCCATGGTAATAATGAAATAGCCAAGTAAACAATCCATTTAACATGTAGCCTATCACTAACTATAGTGTAATGGAAATGGGCCTGGTTTATAATTTATGGGAAATGGAGTTGCTTCTTTGATCTATTGCTGCATAACAAACTACCCCAAAACATAATGGCTTAAAACAGAAGTGATTTGTTATTTTACTTCTTGCAGTTCTATGTCTTGGCTGGGCAGTTCTGCTGGTCTCACCTAAGCTCACTCGTGCAACAGCTTTCGGCTGGAGGGTCCACTGAGCTGATGGGAGGTTCATGATGGCCTCATACCCGGCAGTCAGTGCTGCTGTTGGTTCTCCTCCACGTGGCCTCTTGCTATGTATGGGCTGAGGTGTGTTCACCACCCCCTATTCATATGTCAAAGCTCTAACCCCTAGCCTGGCTGGTGTGGCTCCGTAGATTGAGCTCCAGTCTGTAAACCAAAAGGTCACAGTTTCTATTCTCAGTCAGGACACATGCCTGGGTTTCAGGCCAGGTCTCCCATTGTGGGTATGCGAGAGGCAACCATATCTCTCGCACATCAATGTTTCTCTCCCTCTCTTTCTCCTTCCCTTTCCCCATCTCTAACAATAAATAAATGTGTTTTTTTTAAAGCTCTAACGCCCAGTACTTCACTCACAACGTGGCTGTATTTGAAAATAGGATGTTTAAAGAAGTAGTTAAGTTAAAATGAAGTCATCAGGGTGAGTCCCCACCCAATGTGACTGGTCACCTTCTAAGACAAGGAAGTCCCTCCCCCCCCCACACACACACAAAGGGAAGCCCCTGTGAAGACACGAGAAAGCCATCCGTAGGGGTCCTGGAAGAAATTAGCCCTGCCAATACCTTGATCTCAGATTTCAGGCTCTAGAACTTCAAGAAAAGAAATTTTTGTTGTGTAATTTACCCAGTCTGTGGTACTGACAGATTAATACAATCTAAGCTATTGGAGAATGAGCAGGTATATTAGGGCAATTTAAAACCACAGAAATTTATTTACTCATAGTTTTGGAGGCTAGAACACCAAGATTGTGGTGTCCACAGGACTGCTCTTTCCCTGAGGGCCGTGAGAATCCGACCTTTACCTCTCTCCTAGCACCTGGTGTTTGCTGATAATGTTGGGTGTTCCTTGTGGTTCAGATGCATCACTCCTATCTCTGCCTTCATCTTTCACAGCATATTCCCAGTGTGTACGTGTGTGTGACTGTGTCTGAATTTCCCCTTTTTCTGAGGACATTGGTCCTACTGGACTATCTGGTAACGTGACTTGAGCCTGATTACCTCTGTAAAGACCCTGTTTCTAAATAAGGTCATATTATGAAGTACTGGGAGCAAAGACTTCAATATACCAATTTGAGAGAACAAATTTAGCCCATGAACTGAGCTTTCCTATAGCTCAGGATCCTAAGAGAGCAAGAGCAGAAGCTGCAAGACCTCTTGAGGCCTGAGGTCCTGGACTCTCCATCATTACTCCTCCCATATGCTATTCATCAAAGCAAGTCACAAGGCTAGCCCACACTTAAAGGGTGGGGAAATAGACTTCACATCTTAATAGGAGGACCAGCAAAATATTAGAACCATGTTTTCAGTCTCCCACAGGGTCTATCCTTTATTGTAAGAATTAACTAGGAAGCCCTGGCTGGTGTGATTCAGTTGGTTGGAGCGTCATGCTATAACTGAGGGTTGAGGGTTCAATTCCTGGTCAGGGCACATACCTATGTTTCGGGTTCAATCCAGTCCTGGTGCCTGTCTGGGCATGTCTGGGAGGGAAGCAATAGATGCTTCTCTTTCACATTGATGTTTTTCTCTCTCCCTTCTTCTCTCTCTAAAAGCAATGAAAAGCTGTCATCAGTTGAAGATTAAAAAGGAAAAGAAGTAACTATGTAAATGGCCTTGGGCTAATCATAAAAGCATAGATTCTTAGCATCAGAAGGGACTCAGGACAATCTTATTCTTACTACTTAATAAATTTCCTCTGCACCCATCCCACTCCCTGCTCCCCTTACCTGTCCAGTCCACGGACTGTTCCCAGATAAACTCATTGAGCCTCTCTGTGCTTGTGCTGTTTCTTCTGCCTTGAAAGCCAATATTCCCTTCTTTCAGTTTCATCTTTTACTGAAGCATTTAGGAAAGCAAGCATGCGCATGTGTGCACTGCTGATGAATTTCATAAACTAAACACATCTGTGTCATCATCGGTAGATAGGTGCAAAAGGCAGAATACTCTCTCCATGCTCTCTTCTACTGTCTGCCCTTTCCTCCTCTTTCCACAAAGGCACTATAACAACTACCTTAATGTCAACAGTGCACATTCATTTTTGCACGTCTTGTACTTTACATAATGGACTCCTACAGTATGAAATCTTTTGTGTCTGACTTCTTTCATACCATATTATATGTATGAAACTCACTATATCATTTATAGTTGTAGATTATTTATTTATTTGCTTATTTATTTTTAAAAGATTTTGTGATTTTTGGAGAGGGGACAGGGAGAGAGGCACAGGGAGAGAGACATCAATGCATGGTTGCCTTTCACCAGCTCCCAGGTACAGACCTGACCGGAGACCTGGCTTACAAGCTGATCATGTGCCCTGGCTGGGGATCGAACCAGCAATCTTTGGGTTTGCAGGCCGGTGCCTTATGCATTGTGCCATCCTCCAGGGCAGATTACTTATTTTTCATTGCTGTACAGTATTGCATTGTGTGAGGATATATTATACTTGAATTATCCATTCTACTGATGATAAACATTAGGATGGAATGCATTTGGGGCTATTACAAATAATGCCATTATTAACATCCTAGTAACATGGCTTCTGGTGAGCATAGGTAGGCATTTTGTTAGGTATTTACCAAGAATATAGGGTGATACATGGTTGCTCCAAATCCTCACTAACAGTAAACATTTTCCAGCCTTTAAAATTTTAACCCTTTTTACACTTATTTTACTGATAAACTATCAGTAAAATTTGCTTTTTCAGACTCGGTTTGGAAGTCATCTCCAAGAAGCCTTAACTGACAGGCTAGGTGTCCCTTTTCTGGGTCCACATTAACCCTTGTCTCCACACCAGCCTTTAGAAATTATCTGTTTAAGAGTTGTTGAAGTTACTGTGAAGAAGGATAATCTGGCCCTTGTGTAAATTGGGACACATCTTTGGTGGGGAATTTAGCCATATCTATCAATACATATACTCACTATATGTATTATGAGTATATCAAGTCACATGTTCTTTTACCTGGCAATTCCAACAAATCACTTTTTTTTTTTTTTTTTTTTTAAGATTTTATTTCATTATTTTTAGAGAGAGGGGAAGGGAGAGAGGCAGAGAGGGAGAGAAACATCAATGTATGGTTGCGTTTCACCTGCCTCCAGCCACAGACCTGACTGGAGACCTGGTTTGCAACCTGGTTATGTGCCCTGGCTGGGGAATCGAACCTGCAACCTTTGGGTTCACAGGCCGGCGCCTTATCCACTGTGCTACCAGCCAGGGCTAAATTACTTTTACATGTATACAAAGACCTATGTTTAACCATGGTCACAGTATTGTTTTCAATATTAAAAACTGAAACCAAACTAACTGTTCACCAATATAGGAATAGTTAATGTAATACAAAACAGTGGTTAAATAAAAATAGAAGAGCCCTGGGTGGTGGCTCAGTGGAAAGGCGCTGGCCTGTGAACCCAAAGGTCGCTGGTTCGATTCCCAGTTAGGGCAACATAACCAGGTTGCAAGTCATGGCTCCAGCCAGATCCGTAGCTGGAGGCAGGTGAAAGGCAACCATACATTGATGTATCTCTCCCTCTCTGCCTCACTCCTTTCCCCTCTCTCTAGGAATAATAAATAAAATCTTTAAAAAAAACAAAAAAGAATAGAGAACGTAGACAGACACCTTCTTAATCAAGTGGTCAAAATAAAATCACATGGGACTAATCGAAATCGTGCTCTAGCTGATAGGATGCAAGGAGAGAACATGGATATCCCTACCAAAGATGAGTAACTGAATCTAATCATTAGGAAACATTGAAAGTCCCAAATGAGAGGAAATGTACAAAATAACTATTCTGTGATCTGTAAAAGTGCATCATGAAAGTCAAGGCAAGACTGGGAACCATCTCAGAGTGAAAAAGATGAAAGAGGCATGCCAACCTGAAGACCACACATGAACCTGAACAGATCTGTTTAATCAGATCTTAGACACTATGTAAAACTTGAATGGAGTCTGAAATAGAAGGCACCAATGTCTGAGTGCTCATTTCCTCATTTTCAGTGGCTGTGTTTTCATTAGGCAAGTGAATGTTCACAGGAAACGCACACTAATGTACTGAGGAACAATGGTGCATCATATTGGAAACTTATTCTCAAATACTTCAAATACTTGACCAAACATACCAAGTGTATAGGTCTACGATATTCCCTCATTGAGTAATCTACTAATCTAATCAAGACATGAAGCAAGGTTACTTTAGAATTACTTTTTTTAAATGAACACTGCTTGTCTTCAGTGGTTACTGCTATTTTTTTTTTTTTTTTTTTTTTTTTTGTGCTGACAGATTATTAACTTTTGGTTAGAGAGTGATATGACAGTCTCAAAGGGACATATTTCTGAAAATGTGTCATTGCCAGTCCCTTTGCTTATGTGTCTGTCACATTAGGGATTGCCACCAGTGCTAGAGTGACTAACCTTCCCAGTTTGCTGGGGACTGTTCCTGTTTGCCCTTGAGAAACCCCTCACTAGGATGTAAAAAGTCTCAATTTCTGTCCTGGTGCCATAGGGTCAGGAAAAGGTGCAAACACTGTGTGGCAGCCCATGGAAATAGAGGCTGAAAGCAACATTGCTTTTAGAGTTAAATTGCTTCAAGACAAACTGTCCATGGTACTGTATTTTGCCCTGAGGCTGATGTTAACAACCTAGATTACTGGTTCCTGGTAAGAGATCATCCATTTTTGGACTTGCCTGGGGACTCACTATTGTGCTTTGCATCAAGATAGTGCTAGTTTAGTTTTTAGCATTGTGAACATTGTGATCATATTTTCTAAGAAGGCAGGTAATGAAAAAGAATAATGACTACCTACACCAGCATGACCTACACATCACTGATTAAGAAAGCTAAACAGATGTGTTATTTTAATGAGAGGGAGTTAAGAGGGACCCGTGTAATAGGATTAGGGAGGTAAATAATAAAAACAGAGCATGCTGCACTGTTTGCAGAAAAGAACTGGGGATTGAATGTGGTGAAGGGCGGGGAGTGAAAGCATTGATACTGAGAATCTCACAAATCCAGGGTAGAAAAAAGCAAGCACTTCTAAATCAATCACAAGGTGTTTGTTTGTTTGTTTGTTTGTTTATTTTTTAATCTTCTCCAAAAGACATCAATACTCAGTCTAAAATAGTTGCTACTGAAATAGCTTGGGCATACCGAACAAGCTAATGTGAATTAACATGCATTATTTTACCTTTTTCTTGATTTTCCCTGAGGCTGAGTAAAGCTATATTTCGTAATTCAGAGGTTGTCTCATCTAAAATGTCTTGTTGGCAAACAAATGAGAAAATTTTAATAACAGGTATGTCAGTCCCTTACAGTGTAGAGTTGATTCTGACAGGCTTTTCCAACAATCATACTCTCTGTAGTCTATTAAGGGATGCCTCACATCACAAAACAATAACAAAATGTTCTCCCTGGCTCTTAGCAATTTTGATTTTTTAAAAAGGAGCTTCAAAATCTGTTCCTGATGCGAAGATTGTAAAGAAGTAGCAGAATCCATAAAAGATGTTAATATCTTGTCCAAATGCAAACTGAACTTTGGTCATCTATCTGCGTATTCAGCAGACAGTGTGAATGTAAATGTTGGCACATTCCATCCAGTCTCTATATAAACGTCTTACCAGAGAAAATGAAACAAATCTTACCTGCTAAATATCCTGCAATTGCATAGTTTATACAAAATACTGCTTAAAAAGACAAAGACGTTTTGTTTATTTGTGATATTGAGGCTTTCATAATAAAAGTGGTGATTTTTCAGTTTCTTATAACGTGCAGAAGCACAGTGAGATATTTCACGTTACAGAAATGGCAAGAAGTAGTGTCCTTTGACATATGCCTTTGAGATGCCTATCATTGTTGCCTGCCAGAGAAAAGATGTTGGCCTGCTGCAATCTATTTTCCAGAATAGTCCTGCTGTAATTTGCAAGCCAATTAAGGATGAGAATGGAGAAAATCATTGTAGTAAAAAAGATATTTATATGCTACTTCTCCAAAACTGTTTGATGATCTTCAAAGAGGCCTTTAACAAAGTGTTAACGGACAGCTCCTGAGTTTTCCAATGTTAAGTGTAGGTTGTGACAACAGCAAATAAAAATATTCACACAATGACTACCTCTTTCTGGAAATAAGGCTGCTTCAGAGTCACCACCACAAAAGGTCACCAGAGAAGAAGGACCAAGCTAAACAAAACTGTCTCACTGTTGCTACTAAAACTGTAACTTAAGTAGACTCCAACTCAAACTTCACAAATTCAACTTATCTTTGTATTTCAAAACCGTTTTCCCTAAGGATGGATTTAATGTCTGGTGGCCTCCAGCGCGCGTCACAGTGTGCGGTACGATTCCCTTCGCCTTGGGTTCGCACTGGTCCGGTAGTTTGCTCTGACTGACGGGCAGAAACAAACCTGTGACCCTGAGGTTAGCTCCCTGCACACCTTGCCTCATCCACCCTGATGTTAAAACCAGGAAAGGTCAACTGCAAAACTCAGGATGAACAAACTGAACATCCATTTCATTATTATTTCCTTAAGCGATTAATACAGTTAGCATAGTCATCTAAATCAACCCATAATCTCACATCAAAATATTAGATTAGAATGAAGAAATTGATGAGGAAATAAGTAATCTTAAATCAGGCAAGTTAGCAAGAAAAAAAGTATTACTACTGGATACTAATGATTAATTTTATTTTCTTGATATAATTATATATTTAAAAGTTAGCCCTGGCTGGTGGCACAGTGGATAAGGCCCCAGCCTGCAAACCCAAAGGTTGCTGGTTCGATTCCCAGCCAGGTTGCAAGCCAGGTCTCCAGCCAGGTCTGTAGTTGGAGGTAGGTGAAAGGCAACCATACATTGATGTCTCTCTCTCTCTCCCTGCCTCTCTTCCTTCCCCTCTCTCTAAAAAATAATGAATAAAAAATTTTTAAATATTAAAATTATTTAAAGTGTTTCTGATGTTAATTAGCTTGATTATGGTAATAATTTCACTATATATACATAGCCAAAACATAATGTTGTATACCTTAGATATACAGTTTTTTTTGGCAATTATATCTCAATAAAGTTATAAAAATGTTTTGCCATAATTGGCATTAATTCTGCTACCAAATGAAAAGAAGGTAAGGTGGAACTATGTGGGTGTCTGACAATCTCACTGGAATTTAGTTTCTCTCGCTATGAAATGAGGAGTGTGTTTGCTAACCCAAAATATATGTATTATTGGAAAGTTTAAATACAGTCTGAAGTGTCATTACCAAAAAAGGGCCCTTTTATGTATAAGAAGGGGGAATATGTGGTTGATAGCTTTAGAAAAAAGAACGCACAGAAGCTGAGGATCTGGAGACAGGAAAGCATCCCTGCCAATGCCAAGTCTTTGCCTGCCACAAGGCATGTGTATGTCAGTTTGAAGATCACTGTTCTAGATGATGTAATAAAATAGGACATAAAATGATATAAATATTGGGGAAGCAGTTATTTGTAGCTATGACTGTATATTTGTACAATCTAGGGTGCTCAATTAAAGAGTTTTAGAATGAATGTGACGAGTTAAACATGGCTAGGTGTAAGTAAGGCTACACAAGCTAAACAGCTTCCCCTTACAGGAGTAATAACAAGTTAAAAATAAAACTGTAGCTCTGGATGGTGTGGCTCAGTGGATTGGCACCAGCCTGTGAACCCAAAGGTCGCTGGTTCGATTCCCAGCAAGAGCACGTGACCAGATTGCAAGCCAGGTCTCCAGCCAGATCCGTAGCTGGAGGCAGGTGAAAGGCAACCATACCAGATGCTTCTCTCCCTTTGTTCCTCCCTCACTGCCTGCCTTTCTCTCTGAAAATAATAAATAAAATCTTTTTAAAAACTGTAAATAAATAAAGACATGAGAAATGTGTTGAGTGGGAAATCAGTATAAAGCTATAATAAAGGATATAAAGATTAACTCAATAAGTAAAGAGTTCCTTCTGGAATATTAGTATTACACAATATTAAGTTTTTTCTAAAAAATGGTTTTACCACAATTATAATAAAAACTCTTTGACATAAAACTAATACCTACTTTTAAAATATTTTCTATCAAATTAATAATACATATATGCATAGTTTTATATATATTCACAGTATATGTAAATATATAGTGTATACATGCATATTCATAGGTTTCATAGTCTCTGGAACCTGTGAGTATGTATGTATATACAGACACACACACGCACAAACACACATGCACACATTTGCAAGGAGCCTGAGATAGGCTCAGCTTGGCCTTTGAAAAAGTTGGTCACTCTACCATTGGCCACTCATTCACTAAATATTAAGTTCTTCTTTGTGCCAGACACTATATCAGGGACTAAGTTTACAGCTCTGAAAAAGGAAATAAATTTCCTTCTCAAAGACGTTGTGGTGTAGCGAGATATTCAGTCAATATAATAGATATTGTAGTACACAGTGTGAACATGCCGAGGCAGAGAAATGGCCTGGGAGTACCGAGGCTGGGACCCTGGAGGGTCAATGAGTCAACCTAGGGAGGCTGGAGGCAGGGAGAGGCCGGCAGGATGTGTCCTCCAGACTGGAAGCAAGGCCAGTGACAATGTGCCCTATGAGAGATACAAAAAGCAGCAGATAATTATGTGAGTAATTACAAGAGATGTCACAACTATTGAGATACAAATTCTGTTAATGTTTTTAGTGACAGCTCAATCCTTTTACATTCTAATTTGTTTATTTTGAAAAGACGTGGAGTGTGCAGAAAAGTTGAAAGAACAGGGTAATAAATACTATATTCTTCTCCACTTAGATTCACCAAATGTCAACATCTTTCTTCATCTCTGTATGTGTATACACACTCTTCTCCAATGTCTACGCACTCTTCCCTTTTGCCAAAAAAATCTGAAAGTAGGTTTCAGAGATCTCCCTGAAATGTCAGCCTGCATCTCCTTAGGACAGAAATATTTTCCTACACAAGCATGATGCCCTAACTAGACTTAAGAAAATCAACATTAAGTCAATTACCTCAACCAACATTCAGTCCACAATCACGTTTCCCCAACTGTCCACCTATGATATTCGCAAGTTCCTCTCTACCCTGGAATGCACTTCTACTGTGCCTGGAAAATAAGGCAACCTCTTTAGGTCTGTCTCCTCCCCGTTAAAGATGAGCTATACATCAGTATCTTATTCTACTTGGACTTAACCGGATCTCTGATTTCTGATTGGGTCGAAGAAGAAAACAATTCAGAAAGCATTTCCGGGTAGGCCACATCACACAAACAGCCTCTAGGTGTCCTTCTTGGATAGAGGAAACCTGTTGTTGCTGCCGAGGACTTTTCTGGAGCAGTCACCATTGGAAGAGACATTTTTCTCCAGTCAACCTAGATCAAAGACTCTAATAAAATGTCTCAGAATCCTAAACAGAAGCCGAATAAGCTTAAATTAGATGGTTCCACAAACACTTGGCACACGTGAGCAAAGCTGGAGAGTGGGAAGACAATAAAGTGTCTGGGCAAAGATAGACTTGTTTCCATACTGCAGCTCCTTTTTAAAAGGATATTTTTATTGCTCAATATGCTGTGTCTTTGTTATACTCCTCCAGTAAGTGGGTAGAGAAACGGAATGGAATGAGCCTAAAAAAAGAAGCTGAAAGAAAGATGCTGGACAGGGGTGATTCAGGAGGTGGACAGGAAGGACTGGGGAACAGTGGGACTTCCCAAATGAAAAGTCACTTGGGTAGCTGATTATAATCAGTGGGACTTTGGGGAAAAATTTGTAGGGGCTTGTCAGGTCTTCTGATGTGTGTTGGGTGATGTGATTCTACTTTAACATCTTTCCTCAGATTTATTCCTGTTAGAACAATGTTATTTACTGGATACTAATTATTATGTCAGGCACATGCTAAGCAAACCAACGAACGCCCCCGTTTAGGAGATACACACTGTTCCTAGCCCTCACCAATTGTGAAACCCAGCTGGCAGGCATTGTGAAGACCTCTGTCTAGGGGTGGGAAGTTTTTTTATTAGACCATGGTCCTACCCTTTGGGAAGAGTTTCTGTCAGCAGTTTTCTCTGCAGCCCCAGCTCATCTTCAAAGAGACTCTCCCTTTCGCATGACCCTTCCTGGCCTCCTCTGACGCAGGCACTGGAGAACAGGTGATCTGGGGGCTTTCATAGTGTGCTTCCTGCCCACAAAAATTTGGAGACATGAAGGTTGACTTTCAAGTTTTCTGGACAGATGAAAGATTTCAGATCAGGCTTACAGTTTCTTTATCTATACAGTTCCTGCTACAATGAAGATGTTTCTGCCCTATTTGCTTTTGGAAAGACTCGGGCACCACTGATTACTCCCACCGTTATTTTCTAGATTTAGGGTTGTTCGGTAAAATATTGGGTGTCCTGCATTTTTGTTTGCTAAATTTGTCACCTGCATCTAGATTCAGTGCTCAAGGCTGTCTGAGTTCTTTGCTGCTTTTCTTCATGATTTGTCCTTTCACCTACAAAGTAGTTATCTTCAGGCTAGGCACAGAAGGGAATATCTTGATGCAATTGCCACACAGTTCTCATTTTGTTTGCTCAGAAAACCTACTAAGCCTTTGTCACACAAGGATTTTTCTATCTTAGCTTTCCATATTTGGAGTATAGAAGTGGTAGGAGTTTCTAGTTCTGCCACATTCACAATCTCCAGGTTTTCTTCATTCTTTTGATCTCTGTTTGAACTGAACCCAGCACTGTGCTAGTCTAGGTTCACCTCTCTCTTAATAATAAGAACTTGCTAACAGCAGAAAGTTCAACCTGAAACACACTAGCACTCAAAGTCATTCCACCACTTCCCCTAGAGCAGAGGTTTGTGACCCAGAGTTTCTGTAACTTGGATGGTGTGTTAAGTCACATTCTCTGGATGCAGACCTTGAAATGAGGATTCATGTGCGAGTGATTCATTCAGGAGTAGCTGGGAATGAGGGAAAAGCAGAATAATGATACGATGAAATTTTAGGCAAGGGCTCAACCTCAGCTTGGTCCCACAGGGGGACTTTGGAGCATCAATTATACTTCAGTTTTATGCCATCTCAAAGCAAAGAAGCAGATTTCTCATGTCCTTATCAGTCAGTCATTGATTATGGGACAGCTTTGGGGGACCTAAACACTCATACATTTTCTTTTTTTAAAAAAAAGTTATTGATTGATTAGAGAGAAAGAGAGAGAGATCAGTTTGTTGTCCCACTTACCCATGCATTCATTGGTTGATTCTTGTATGTTCCCTGACCAGGGATCGAACCTACAACCTTGGCGTATCAGGATGATATTCTAACCAACTAAATTACCTGGCCAGGGCTACCCATGCATTTTCAGTTTTATGCATCTGTAGACAAAGGGCTGCAGTAGCCCAAGGATAATCCTCTGAAAGAAAGCTCAGGTAAGAGCTGGTAAAGCAAAGGTAATAGAAGATGTAGGATTAGCACAGGGAACCTCTACAAAAGCTATGTGGGGACCAGGCAAAGCACCAACAGTGTTCCCCAACATGGGGAATAAGTTACATTTTTATTTTCACTGACCCCAACTGAAATGCAGCATTTCCTTTATTCAGTTATGAATATGGACAGCAAACCATAGTGGTATTAGTTCCTACGAATTGTTAAGTCACAGGTCCTTTCATATCATGTCATAATTGTGGCACACAGTTGCAACATAGCTCAAGCTATAGTTCACGCTTACGCACTACAAGGAATTTATGCTAGTCCCAGGGTCAGCAGTCAGCAAGCTGGATACCCAGGTTAGCGGATGGTATAGTAGTTCTAATCTAAGTCCAAAGTCCTGAGACTCAGGAGAGCCCAGGATGCAAGTTTCAGTCCAAGTCTGAGTCCCAAGTTAGGTGAAGACTAATGTCCTAGCTTGAAAACAAGTCAGGCAGAGAGTGAGGGGATGCTCCCTTCGTTAGCATTTTTGGCTATTCCAACCTTCAACAGATTGGAGGAGGCGCCTTCATATCGGGGAGGCCAATCCATTTCATTCACTCTACTGCACAGGTGGCAAATACAAGGCCCGCAGGCCAAATGCAACCTTCCACCTTGTTTAATCCGGCCTGGCTCCTTTGGCCCAGCACCTTGTTTCTACCCAGCTTGCTTCACTGTTAAGGAGTATTTGCATTTATACAGTCCTAAAATTACATTTGGCCCTTTGAAGGCAACCTCGAGGCTGATGTGGCCCCTGGTGAAAATGAGTGTGACACCCCTGGTCTACTATGTCAGATGCTAATCTCATCCAGCAAAGCCCTCGCAGACCCTGCCCCCCCAAAATCATGTTTAACTAGATATCTGGGCACCCAGTTTCCCAGTCAAATTCACATGTACAATCAATCATCACATGCTCCTAGATCTTGTTATTTAATGTATTAATAAGATGCAAATATGTTACTGTAAAATGTATTTGCTTTTTCAACGTATTTTGGTAAACATTTATTAATACAATTGGTTTCTCTGTAGACTTACAAGTAGTATTTTATACACTTAAGAACGTTATTCTGAAATGGGGTCCGTAACTTTCACCAAAGTGCCAAAGGGATACATGGCACCAAATAGGAAAAATGAAGGAAGGAATGGAGGGAACAGGAGGGAAGGGGAGCGAGGGAGGGGGAGAAGGAAGGAAGAAGGAAGGAAGGAAAGATTAAATCTCTCTGCTCTAGAACTGTACATTCATTTAGGTACACCATCATCCTTCTAAGTTATTTTAAGTGAGTTTATTAAAGTTTTGTCAGGTACACAGTCTGCATCTCCTTTTCCCTAGGTTTGGGTATCTGTTTCCTCACCTCCCACAGCTGATATCACAAACTTTAGTTATTTGTTATGGCAGCTGCTATACATATGACTGAATGTTTGTGTTCCCCAAATTCATATGTTGAAACTTACTCTCCAATGTGATGGTATTGGAGGTGGAGCCTTCTAGAAGGGATTAGGTCATGAATATGGAGCCCTTGTGAATGAATGGAATCAGTGCCCTCATAAAAGGAACCCAAGAGAGAGCCCTTGTCTCTTGTACTGAGGACGGCAAAAAGATGGCCATCTGTGAACCAAGAAGCAGGTCCTTCCCAGACATGGAATCTGCTAGCACCTGGATCTTGGACTTCCCAGCCTCCAGAGTTGTGAGAAATGAACTTCTGTTGTTTATAAACCACTGAGTCTATAGTATTCTATTACAGCAGTCAAGCAGACTAAGACAGCAGCACTTTACTTTAAATAGTAATGTTCTGTATTGGTTGCGAGAAGCTGTCTTCATAATAAATAAACTCCTAATCTCCGAGTTAACAATAAAAACCCAAATAGCAGTTCATGCAGTATTTAAGGTACATGGCTCTCCTGTGTGATTCTCCAGGGCAGTTCCCATTTAAGTGGTCACCTAGGTACCCATGTTCCTCCCCTCTTGCCCTTAGCCAACTAGAGAGAAAAAGAGCAAAGAGAATTGTAATGGAGAGGTTTTTGTGGCTGGAATTCAGTCATATGACCCTCCACCTAACTGCAAGAGAAGCTAGGAAATAGAGTATGGCTTTCTGCCTAGAGAGAAGAAATGGGTTTGTTGTAGGGTTGCCAGATAAGATATAGGACATCCAAATCAACTGAAATTTAAGATAAACAACAAATAACTTGTTAAGTGTAGGTATGTCCCATGTAAATATTTGGGCATCCCGATTTTTAGGTGCTAAAGCTAGCAAGCCTACACAACTTAGTTCGGTGATCAGCAAACAGCCTGACACGAAATGACACTTTTGAACTGCTTCAGGTTTTGAGTTAATAGTAATAAAAAATTCAATTGAGAAGGGAACTTGAAGAGGGAGATTCCAGACTTCTTGATAAGTGAGGTTGGAACTAGCACAATTTATTTGGAAGATAAAGAGATGAGATAGCATTTGTATCATGGGTTTATGGAAGCAATAAGTTCACTATGAGGGGCCTTATCCCAGGATACTTATGAATTCCCGTTGGGCACATACTTGTGCTGTGGACTCACTGAAGCTTCCAAAGTGGGGAGTGGTCAGCATTTTTCAGACAATGGCTACAAGGCTGCCAACCTGGGTGGGTGCAGCTACTGAGAAGGCTTGCTAATGGGCGGATAGAGGCTCGCGGTCCCTGTTGAGTCTGAGCTTGAAAGGGTGCTGCATGCTGCTGTAAAACCAGGCAGATGCAGTGGTTGGCAGAATACGCAGGAAAAAAAGACATTATGGTATCAGTTTCTTTCTTCTTGTTTTAATCCTCACCTGAGGATAGGTTTTTGTTGACCTTGGTGGGGACGGCTGGAAGGCCAGGACTTCTTCCTCCCAGGAGTTGCTCAGTGTTCAGTGACCACCAGCTTTAATTCTATACATGTCTGCCTGTTCTAACAGCGCGAAGGTGGAAGCTTCTAGCATTTTAAGTCATTGGGTCCAGCACTCTCAGAACCTTCACTTCCACCACACTGTCAGTCAAAGCAAGTCATAAAGCCCGTCCAGACTCTAGGGAGTGGAATAATAGACTCCACCGTCTCAGAAGAGGCAACAACACCTTGCAAAGAACCATAGAACCAGGGATTTGTGATATGTTGGAAGCCAATATTATGACAATCTGCTGCAGTTGGAGAGTGCAAATTATGTTGCTATGTAGCAATTTAATCAGGCAAAGAGAAAATAATCTCTAGAGATCAGCATTGCTATTTTTCTCTTATAAAGGAACCCAGAATGGCTCTATAATAAATCTAAACTCTTTCATCAGTGTAGACTATATCCCTAAGTCAGCCTGTGCCATTTCATGGTACCTGGAAGACAAAGCTGAAGGTTTACTTAGAAGTTGGCAAGGACACTGCATTTTTCTTTCATTTGAGTTCTGTGTCTGAAGTGTAGGGGTCCTGGGGATTGCACTGTCAGGACTATCAGCACTTTTCAAAGGCTAATTCAAGGAAGAAAGCTAACTGAAGAAAGAAAAGAAGTGATAAATCTTCCTAAGTGACATGAAGTGACAGATCTTCCATGAAGTGACAAGCCTTTCTAAGATTTCTATGACACTATAATTGTCATGCCAGAATAGTCTGTTCTCTACCCAGTTGGAAGTCAGGGCTTCTGGAAAGCTTGTCTTCGAGAACAATGAACTCTTGCTCTCTACCATCACCCGCACCTGGCAAGACTGAAGACCTCAACTTTTGGGCACTCCCACTTGAGATCCAAATTGTTTTAGAAAATGCAATAGGTTGAGTTAAAATTTGCCTGGAGTCTGATATTACCATTTTTTTTATTCAGTGGGAAGGGGGAGCCTGGGAAGGTGACACGTAGTCTGGGCCACTTGTGGTGATAAATTTCACTGCTTTAAGGAAACAGAGGGAAGGAAAAAAGGGGATGAATGTAATAAAACAACAATGAAATAAAATTTTAAAAAATGTTTTCACTGTTTTACAACCTGCATGGTGAAATAGTGTTGTTACCTTTCCTTCATTTAATATTTACCTTTCAGATGTGTTAAGGTGTGTTGTGCCGAGTAGGTTAGGCTGGCAGGTGGAGTCAGTCAGCTGCCAAGACTCACAGGTTTATCTCATTTGGCGTTAACTTTTTTTTCACATCTGCCTTTGGCTATCCAAATCCAGACATAAGTACGTGTACACTATGTGGGGGCATTGCAGAAGAAAGCGAGGCTTAATTTCAGAAGAAGATGAGGCTTGCTTTCAGGCCAGGAGAGCAGGTTTTATTGTTTTATCAAAAGGAAGGCTCTTAGTGACCTGCAATGTGTTCAGAAAATAAATGGATTGATCTCGGTTTGGGCCTTATAGAGGATAATTGTATGGATCTCCTTGAAATGAAAATGGATCCCATTTTTAAAAATGGAGCTCTTGACACAAGGATTTGTAAACAAGGAAGGAAGGAAGGGAGGTAGGAAGGAACGTAGGATGGAAAGAAGGGGGAGGGAGGGTGAGAGGAAGGAAGGAAAAAGGGAGGGAAGGAAGAAAGGGAAGAAAAAAATAAAGTACAAATAAAAAGTTCAAAAATATAGAAATTAGTCAAAATTAATAGACTGATCAAGTACAAGATCATTTAGCGCAAAAATCTTAAAAGACAGAACTTATTGGAATTAAGACGTAAAGCTTTCCAGGAAACTTTAACCTGGGTTTTCGAACTGGTACATAGTATGAAGAAAATACTTGATTAAGAGTCAAGAGCGTCTTGGTGTTCAAGTCCAGGCTATCACCCAGAAGAAGCTGAGCAGTCCGCTTGAACCTGCTTGTTTTTGGTTTCAGTTGCCTCATCCATAGGCTGCCGAGGTTGGATGATCTCTGATTCATTTAAGTGCTGTCATTCTGTGCTGTCAGTCCCCTGTCATACCTTTAGCTCAAAGCCTCTCTTGGAACCTTTAGTATTTGTCAGTACAGCCTCAACTTGCACTTCATGACTGCGCAAGTAAAGTAAGAAAAAAATGACTCTTCACTGTCAGGTGCAGGTGCCCTCCAACCTTTCTGTAAGCAAGGACTAGACTTGCTGTTATTAGGAACAGGTTTCCGCAGACCGGCTCTGGGTAAGGCTTTCCAGGTGCGAGGTCTGGTATAGGCAGCCTCTGACCCACGTTTCTTCATCTCCTCCTACTTTCTATATTGCAGTTGGCCTGACCCCAGCTGTCCCTGCTTTCCTCATGTCTGCAGCTGACAACAACCACTGCTCTCCTCTGAACCACTTCACGCCTTACCCTCATGTTCACCCTTTAATACGCTGCCTCACCAAAATTATCTTACCCACAAAAATCAGTGTCCTTTAAGTTTCTAGTTCAGCAGCGACAATAGAGTTAACTATCTGATTGAAAGTTTATTTGTAGTTGTGACTCACTCTGCAACTCGTTCCAGAAAAGTAGAATTGGTGGCATGTTAGACTCAGCAGCAAAGTCACAGACTTTCAGGGAGAAGAGGGAAATTTGGGACCGTGCAAGTGGCAGAAAAAGCCTTTCTGCTCTACACCCTTCTCTCCAAAGTGTGATCCTAGGACCAGCAGTAATAGAATCATCTAGGAGCTTGTTAGAAATGCAGAATGTCAACAACAATAAAATTTTAAAATATATATATATATAAAAAAGAGAAAAAAAAAGAAATGCAGAATCTAAGGCCCTCCCATCCCGCTAGTCAGAATCTGCATTTTTAATGGCAGGGGGAGGTGACGGTATTTGCAGGTACATTAAAGTTTGAGAACACCGGTTTTCCATTTTCCATCCTAGAGAGGGGTGAACACCTTCTCCCCTCTCTAAAATTGTTACCTGTTCCTTGTGGGACATGATTCATTTCTAAGCAGGCTTCCTTCTAATTGTTGACCCAAAGGTGTGTGGCCACAAATAAAGACTCCATAACAATGCATTTAGAGAGGAGGAGGCGTTACAAAAGACTTCCATTCAGCACAGCACTGAAGTGAAGTATATAGCAGATGGAATTTAGAAAACTATGCAAGATATGCAGGTACAGTAGTGAAAGCAGAAGCCAGTGGTTAAATAAAAGATTTCAACCCATCTGACAGTCCAAAGGAAACACTCATGAGGATGGAATCACTGCACAATTGTTAGGACTGCTATTGGGGTGAGCAAGGCAGGGAGATGAATTGCATATTATAGATATGGATTGATGAAGGTAGCTTAGCCAATTTAACTAACTCTACAAGGTCCTTTTCAACTTTCACCTTCTGTCCTCTATATGGACTTTTTTGATTCTTCCTACATCTTTGTCTTTATTAAGATTGACCATGGCCAGTGTGGTTCCATTTGTTGGAACATCGTCCTCGGACTGAAATGTTGTGGGTTTGATTCCTGGTCAGAACACATACTCATATTGTAGGTTTGATCCCCAGTGGGGGCGCATATGGGAAAGCAGCCAACCCATGTTTCTCTCTCACATCAATGTTATTTTTTTCTTTATCTCCCTTCCTCACTCTCTAAGAACAGTGAAAAAATATATATCCTCAAGTGAGTAAATTTTCAAAAGATTGACCAACTCTCTGTTTGCGTAGGGCTATCCTGTTTTTCTCACCAGAAGGGCTGTGCCTCCCAGGAATCCTCTTCTGTCCCCATCAAACCAGGACAGCTGGTCACCCTGTCCCAATCCAAGCTGAAAGTACTGTTCCCTACTTTGAATTTCTCAGCTCTCTGAACTCTCACCATTTACTTGGCAATTGCCATGTTTTTGTTTTACAAGATAAAGCAAAACATTTAAGAAATGTTTCCCTGATTTGCTTATAAATTACTTAATTTGTCTTTCATGATTTCTTCTACTCTGAACAGCATGAAGCCAGTGCCAGGCACATATGAACTACTTAATAGTCTGAAGGGAGGAACCCTACTTTTATTTTTTATTTTTATTAAAATTTTTTTTCCTCCCCACCCCCAGAACCCTAATTTCAAAACATAACAATTGCCAGTGAGAAATATGTCTGCCATGGAATTTGGATCTATTGAATTACAAAAGTGACAATTTGGAAATCCAAATATTCCTATTTTTTTCACTTAAGACTATTGAAACACAACTTCCACCTTTCAATATAAACTTTATTCTTTCATTGTGTTCCTTAAACTATGATTCAAGCAAAAACATCTGAGTGGGGGTAAAAGAAGTCACAGAATGAACACAGTATATTTTCCCAGAGACTAGTGTTTACTTAAAGATACATGTTTTGAAAGTGGGGTGGGATTGGGAGTGTGAAGTTCTGCACAAATACACTTTGTCAGATTTTTCATTTCAGGCATTATGGCAGATTAGATGTCCAGAGAAGTCCTCCTGGTATAGAACATCTAAAAAATGCTGAAATTTTTTACGTGTGTGTGTGTGTGTGCGCACTCGTGCGTGTTTAAAATGTGTGGTTGAATTGGTAGGAAAACTTGAAATCAGTAATGCAGTCTGATGTTGGCATTTGCTTTGGGGGTATCTGTCTACATGGGTGGCCTAAAGCTTGAATTTTAATGGGCTCATTAAACGGGAGAAAACTAAGACTTGTTTTAGAAGATTGAATTGAAACCACTACCTGGATCTGGGAACGCTTTCAAAAGATATTTGACTTTCGCACATAAACTAGGAAAAGAAAATTACCACACAGAAATCGGCGACTCTTGTCTGTCTCAATCTAAATTTTATTGGAGAAAAAAAGTGATTCGTTTGAAATTTCCTACCTGGCAGACACACCTGGCAGAATAAACACTCTCTGCTGCTAGGCCTCAGAGACTGTTTAAGAAATACGAACATATCTACGATAACTTTGTGAGTTTCTGCCAAACTGTTTTCCAAAGGGGCTACACCGTTTTACATTCCCACCAACAATTTAGGAGGGTTCCAATTTCTCTGCATCCTCACCAACACTTAGTGTAGGGACAATTTAACCATCTGAGCTACCTGGTCAGGGCCGATGCATGGACCTTTATGAAGCAGCCTTGAAAGTCACATAGGGTAACCTCTTTATTGGTAGAAACAATTACAAAAAGCTCACCTGCTAACCAAGGAAGGGGACATGGACTAACCTCTTGGTGGGAGGTATATCAAAGCCACATGGTAAAAAAGCATGTGAATGCAAGATATTTTTGTGGTCATCCTTAGAAAATACTATCTTCCATAGGCACTATTTACTAAAATTGAACATATATATATATCTTATGACTCACAATTTCACTCCTGGATAGTCATTCTTTCCCATGTGTACCTGGGGACACAACAGTCTGTAATTACAAACAAACTAAAAATAATCCAAATGTCCAACAACATTGGAATGCACATAAAAAGATATGTTTTGTAAGCAAAAATGAACTTTAGTCACACCCATGGACATAAATGAATCACAAAAACAATGTGGAACTCAAAAAGCAAAGGGTAGAATAGAATACACATCATTTGTATGAAGGACATAAATATGCAAATTATTTATGTTACTTAATTGTGTGGGAATGTCTACATTTGTGATAAATTAGTAAATTTAGAGAAAATCAAAGGAATGATTAACCTAAAAATAAGATAGATAGGTTTCAGGAAGTAAAGACAACGTTTCCTTCCACAGCAGCAATCTGTGAGGGGCACACTGGGTGTTCTAAGGTTCTGGAATGTTCTGTTTCTTAAGTTTAGTGGTAGTTACCTATTGTTCAGTTTATGATTAATCTTTAAAACATATGCATATTGCAAATACTCACATTGGTGATAATTCTCACTAAACTTGGAAAATATGAGTTTATCCCAAAGGTTTTAACATATGTACGAGGTCTATCCTGAAAGTATCGAGCCGAGCCAGTGTCAATATAATTTAAAAGTCTGCGCAGCCGATACTTTCGGGACAGACCTCGTAGGGTGGCGTAAAACCAACAGGAACCTATCCTATTTTTCCAAGAAAGTACAAGCCAAGGCTAGAAATAGGAAACTTGTTTTCTCCTCTGCCAATAGATCTTTAAAACATTAATTTTGTATGACACCCTTGATATGATAGAATGGCATGCAAATTTTGCATTGATTTTAGAGATAAAACATGAGGCCTTCGAGACATGGGGTGTGGACATGGGACAAATGCCTAAATGTCTTGTCGAATGGGGCATTCAAGTTTGTTGTTCCTCTGTAAGGGGATATTTTGGCAGAAAAGGCTGAGAAGTGCTGGGTCCCCTCGTCAGCTTGCTTACTCATTGGTTCCTAAACTCAACCTGCCTCTTCCAACATCCATGTTTTTGCTCTTGCCGTCAGCTCCTAAAACCTTTCAAGTCACATTTGAGAGAGGTGGTGATTAGCCAACTTGTTCCAGCCCAGAACCAGCACATGTTGACCTACATTCTGTGCTCCCACAGCGGAGAGACCACCGTCTAGCGTTTGTGAAAGTCCACCTTCTGTCCTAAAATGTGAAGTCCTGGGCCTATTGTTTCGCCGCAACCCTGCGACAGTAGGAACTCAGCTGGTGGGGGTGCTTGTTTCTAGTTGGTAGCTGTTTGGTGAAATGAATTGTTGCTGACATTATTTTTGTTATTTAAAATCTATTCGACCCCAGAAACCTATTAGGGCATCTTGGTCAAACCCTTAATGGATTGGCTATTCCTTATATTGCTAAAACTGTCACAATGATTACTTGAATTTTTACTGGTAATTTCTAGAGAGTTGAGAGTCTAGTTGAAGTAAATGATGGACTGTTAGAATATTGCAAAGGGGATCTTACATAGTTCTAGAGAGTGGTTTTTTGGTCCCTGAGTAGAAAGTTTAATTAATGCCTTCCTATCTCTCCTAAAATAATATACCAAGAAGAGATGGCTCATTACCATGCATTGTCCAGCCCAACTCTGAGTCAGTGAACCTCTCACCTGTATGAATTATTAATTATGCTGAAGGATGCATATTAGTGAAGCAAATTGGGTAATCTTGTTCTATTGCTTATGCTTTGTATGTCCTCAGGGTTAAAGACTTGGCACTTCTTACCTATCATTCCTGTCTATTTTTGGATTTCTTTAATTCACCCTATCTAGAGAAATATCTTTAGGTATAAGGTATACCTCCAACTTCCTATATATGTAATTCAGTTACAGTCAAGATGTATAGGTGGTTACACTCACTGAGATACACATTACACAGGAAAATCAAGAATGGGTAAGACTATCTCTTTTCTGCTGAAGCAATACAGAATGTGTGTGTGTGTGTGCGTGCGTGCGCTTGTATGTGGCAAGTTGAAGTAGGTGGTTAAAAAGTTGGTAGATAAGTGGGTGGGGAGGGGGACAGATGGGAGCAAAAAGGGGATGGATGTAATACAACAACAATCAAATTAAAAAAAAAAAAATGTTGGTAGATAACCGAAAATAAGGCAGCACACATGTGCTGTATATAGTTCCACCAATAACACGTGATTGAGGATAAAAAACAGATTGAAGCTCACTTGCCTCATTGTTAAATCTGTAAAAATTATAAATCAATTTAACAGACTATCAAATGAGGTATAGTCTCCTACCTCAACAAAACCATGAAATGGGAAAATATATGGGAAGCTATAGTTTTTCTATTACTTAAAAAAAAGTAGCCCTGGCTGGTGGCACAGTGGATACGGCGCTGGCCTGCGAACCCAAGGGTTGCTGGTTCGATTCTCAGCCAGGGCACATGACCAGGTTGCAAACCAGGTCTCCAGCCAAATCTGTGGCGGGAGGCAGGTGAAAGGCAACCATACACTGATGTGTCTCTCCCTCTCTGCCTCTCTCCCTTCCCTTCTCTCTGAAAATAATGAATAAAATCTTAAAAATAAAAAAAAAGAAAAGTAAAATGTCAAAAATGACATTTTAAATATTATTTAAATATTATTCCATGTGTCTAAATTTTTGCTGATGATCTGTTGGATGAAGAATAAAATGAAAGACATGTTATTGGTATATCATCCTATATTATGCCATAACTTTTATCTTGTCAACATTTCAACAAAATCATTAATTATGTTATCATTAAGATTTCATTTTTGTTCTGTTTATAGTAATGACCTAAAATATCAGTACATAAAATGTAGAATTTAAAGTGCAGGAAAAATGTGTGTGTTGAATATAGTTGTTACATTGGATAAACTACATTAAGAAATTAAATACAAAAATGTAAAATACAGCCCTGGCTAGTGTAGCTCAGGGGATTGAGTGTCAGCCTGTGAACCAAAGGGTCACTTGTTGGATTCCCAGTCAGAGCAAATGCCTGGATTGCAGGCTGGGTCCTCAGTGGGGAGGGCATGTGAGAGGCAACTACACATTGATGTTTCTCTCCCTCTCTGTCTCTCTCCCTTCCCCTCTCTCTAAAAATAAATAGGTAGAATTTAAAAAAATGTAAACTACAAATGATTTCAAAATGTTTTATGTTATTTTACTTATAAAATGTTCTTATATTAAAATTAAATAAAAATTAGTATATAATTAACGGGTATCAATATTTTAAGTCAAAATTATTTCAATAGAGCTATTTAAAAATGTGTTTGTGTGAGATATTACATGTAGCAGAGTACACACATCTTTATGCAATTTGAAGAACTTTCACATTTGTACACACCTATGTAATGACCACCCAGATGAAGACACTGGGCGTTTCTAACACACCAGCAGTGTCTCTCATGTCTTCTCTCAGTTAATAACTGGGCAAAAGATAACCACTATTGACTTTATTAGGGTACAATTCACATTGTACAATCCACCCACTGAAGTGTACAGTTCAATTTTTTTAAACATATTCACTAAGTTGTGCAACCATTGTACTTTTACCACCCCCAAAAGAAACTCTGTACCTATTAGCAGTCACTCCCCAAATCTCCTAGGTCTAGGCAACCACCTATCCACCTTTGGTCTCTACGGATTTACCTATTCTGAACACTTCATATGAATGGAGCTATATAATATGTGGTCTTTTGTGACAATGTTTTTGCACCTTAGTAGAGTGTTTTCAAGTTTCATAGATGTTGTAGCATATATCAGTACTTCATTAAAAAAAAAAAACCTCAACCAAGGATAGTTTCGTTATTTGAGAGAGAGAGACAGAAAGAGAGTCATGGATGTGAGAGAGAAACATCAATCAGGGCCTCTCGTAAGTGCCCTGACCAGGGATCAAACATTCAACCTAGGTATGTGCCCCGACCAGGAATTGAACCTGCAACCTTTTGGTGTTCCAACCAACTGAGCCACCCAGTGAGGGAAATACTTCATTTCTTTTTTGTGGCTGAATATTTTCCATCATCTGAGTATATACTTTATTCATCCTTATATTGATTGATGGATATTTAGGTTGTTTCCATTTCTTGGCTATTTGCTACTGTGAATATTTTTATACAAATTTTTGTGTAGATATATGTTTTTTCATTTTTCTTGGTTATACATGTAGACATAAAATTGCCAGGCCACTTGGTAACTATGTTTAACTGCCAAACTGTTTTAAAAAGTAGTTGCACCATTTAAATATTTTGCTTTAAAGTCTACTTTGTCTGATATTAATAGTCACTTCAGTCTCCTTGTGGTTGTTTCTAGCATGATATATATTTTTCATGCTTTTATTTATTTAGTTATTTATTTTTAAAATTTAATTTTATTGTTGTTGTATTACATCCATCTCCTTTTTACTCCCCTCTATCCCCTGCCCCACCCACCCACTCCCCTCCAAAATCAATCCCACTTGTTGTCTATGTCCATGCTAGTTCCTTGACTAAACTGCTCCCCTTCTTTGCCTCCTCTTCCCTCTCCCACCTCCCCTTTGCCCACTGAAGGTCTATTCATTGTATTCATGTCTCTGTTCTGTTTTGCTTACTTATTTGTTTTGTTCATTATTGTCCTATAATGGGTGAGATCATAGGGTATTTGTCTTTCACTGATTGGCTTATTTCACTAAGCATAGTACTTTCCAGTTCCATTCATGTTGTTGTAAAGGGTAGGAATTCCTGCTTTCTTTCTGCTGTGTAGTATTCCATTGTATAAATGTACCAAAGTTTTTTGATCCAATCATCCACTGATGAGCACTTAGACTTAGACTGTTTCCAGCACTTAGCTATCGTAAAATAGCACTGCTATGAACATAGGGGTACATAGGTTCTTATGAATTGGTGTTTCAGGGTTCTTTGGGTATAGTCCTAGTAGTGGAATTGCTGGATCAAGAGGCAGTTCCATTTTTAGTTTTTTGGGGAAACTCCATACTGCTTTCCATAGTGGCTGCACCAGCCTGCACTCCCAGCAACAAACAGTGCACGAGGGTTCCCTTTGCCCCACATCCTCACCAACACTTGTTTGTTGATTTGTTGATGATTGCCATTCTGACAGGTGTGAGGTGATATCTTTATTGTGGTTTTAATTTGCATCTCTCTGATGGCTAGTGATGTTGAGCATTCTTTCATGTGCCTTTGGGCCCTTTGTATGTCTCCCTCAGTGAGTTGTCTGTTCAGGTCCTTTGCCCATATTTTAATTGGGCTGTCTGTCTCCCTGGTGTTGAATTGCATTATTTCTTTATATATTTTGGAGACCAGACCCTTGTCTGAGATATCATTGGCAATTATGTTTTTCCACACAGTTGGTTCCCTTTGAATTTTGCTGATATTTTCTTTAGCTGAACAGAAACTTTTCAATTTGATATAGTCCCATTTGTTGATTTGTTCTTTGATTTCCTTTGCCCTTGGGGAAGTATCAGTAAACATATTTCTGCGTAGGATATCCAAAAGTTTACTGCCTATATTTTTCTCCAGGACCTTTATGGTGGCACTGCTTATGTTTAAGTCCTTTATCCATCTTGAGTTTATTCTAGTGTATGGTGTAAGTTGGTGGTCTAGTTTTATTTTTTTGCATGTCCCTGTCCAGTTCTCCCAACACCACTGTTGAAGAGACTGTTTTTATTCCATTTTATGTTCCTTCCCGCTTTGTCCATTCTTTTAATTTCAACCTATGTATATCATTGAATCTAAACTATATCTCCTGTAGATAGCATACAGCTAGCTCTTATTTATTAATGTATTCTGATGATCTCTACCTTTTGATTGGATTGTCCAATTCTTTCATGCTCAATGTTGTTTTTGATATAGTTAAATTTATATCTGCCACATAAATTTTTTCCCTATGTCTCATGTCTTTTTTGCTGTTCTCTTTCTCCTTCAATGATTTTTTCAATTCAGTATTTTCTAGTGTAACATTTAAATTCCTTTAATGATTTTTTCACTATATGTATTTTTAGTTACTTTCTTAGTGGTTTCGCTAGGACTTATATCATCTTAACTGATCAGAATCTTTAGATTCAAAACAACTTAATTCCAGTGAGATCAAAGAAAGCTCTATGGTGATCCAGGAACTCTTGTGGGTGCTTCCTCATGTGTATATGTCCCCTGAACTGTTGTTACATCATTGGAGTGCCTAAAATGCACTTTGCTATTTAGAGCTAGAGAGAATCTATGGAGTGAAATGGGAAGCCTTCTTAAATGGGTTGGATGGCTCTCTTGTATGTCAAGAATTCTGTTTGTAGAAAAACAAGTAATGACACAGAATGTGAGATAACTCATTCAAGAGAAGGAATGGTGTCTGATTTCCATTTTGTTTGGGATCCACCTACAATCTAGAGACTTATGCTCTGAGTTGGCGTCATTCATTCATTTGTTCGACACATTTATCCAGGTGCTGGATGCTTCCAGAATACACAAACAAGACAGGATTCCAGCTTTCCACAAGTTTTCAGGGACTTACCAATTAAGGTTGTCCTGATTTTCACTCTTGTTTCATTGTCCTTATCTTAGTCCCTAAATCTTAACTCTACATGAGTCTATGTTTTCATGAAGCCTGAGTGCCAATGAAGAAATCACCCATATTAGGGGTGGAATAAAGACTTACTGCTCATTTGGTATCATTAACAGAGATGAGATTCTTTGAAGAATTGAGATATTTGTGTTTTAAAATCTGGTTTGGGCCCTGGCTGGGTGGCTCAGATGGTTGGAATGTTGTCCTGTATACCTAGAGGGTTGATGGTTTTGTCCCTGGTAGGGGTGTGTGCAGGAGGCAGCTGGACAGATTGCTGGATCAGTGTTTCTCTCTCTCCCCATAAAATTAATGAGCATATCTGCTGGTGAGCATTAAAAACAGCAACACTGAGTTTGGTTTCTGTCCAGTTTTCCTTGTTGGCTCCCTGTAGAACCCCCTGGCTTTCTGTACAAGGGCTCTGTCCCCAGGCTCAGGCATTGTTCTTCCCCCACAAGGTTTAGCAGCATCTCTGGAGAGTAGGACATGAGATGGCTCTTATCTTTGTGCTTTTCTGTATTTGATTTTACTTTTTGCTCTAAGTAGGGATTATTTTCATAATCAGAAAAAAATGTGAAACAAAAACCAAAACCTGATTATTTCTTCTTCAGTTCTTTTAGGTCTCAGTAGGAAGTGGATCAGTTCAGCTTAAAGATTAACACAGGTAAAGCTTATTCTTACTCTTTAACATATTTTCTTACTTCAAATGCATTTTCTTACCTCAGCTGGCATTCATTCCATATACCCAGGCTGCTGAGCCAGAAGTCCTGGGTATATCCTTAACCCCCACATCCAGAAACTGCCTAATTCTATCAATTGTCTTTTTAAGTCTCTTCCAAATATGGCCCCTTCTTTCCATCCCACTTGCTACTGCCCTATGTTAGGCCTTTATCCTTTCTCACATGTATTACTCTAATGCCCTTCTAATTGACCGCTCCACCTCCAACTGCATCTCTCTCCATACCATCTCTTTCTTCTTACCAACCTTAACTGGCTCCCCACAGTCTAGGTCAGGATATGTCAGCATGGCCTACAAACTTCTTAAGCCCCAACACCAGCTTTATTCTTTTTACTTCTCAACAAATACCCTACACTTCAACAATACTCAACTACCTTCTTGTCTCCTACGTGGTCTTGTCTGCTTTTGACCTTGTTTTTCCTTTGCTTGGAACATCTCTCCCTCCTTGCCTGCCCACTGAAGTCCTTCTTCTTCTGGGTCAGAGAGCTCGAGTCAGCCTTCCTCCATTTCTACACTTCCTCTCCTAGCATTGCAGGCTGTGATAATCATTCCTGCAGCTATTATCCCGAGGATAATAACATCAATAATAATGATGAACTTCAATGCAGAAAAGTGTAGAATAGATTAATATTTATTGAGTGCTTCTACATATCAGTGTCTACCTTTGGAGCTTTGTAGGCATCAAGTCATTTAAACCTGACCATAACTCTTTGAGGTAGGCAATTTTAGTATCGTTTTTAGTGTAACACTTATCTTACTACCTTGAAATAGCTTGGGTTTAATTATCTATCTCCCCAATAAATAGTTCTAATTTTTGCTGTATCCCTAGCAACTAGTCCAAGTTTTGTACATGTGTTTTTTGCGATATGATGAAGGCAACATTCAAATTTAACCAAGCTCTGATCCCAAGGATTTTAGTAAAGGCAGAGGCTCTACAGTCCCGCCAATCAAATTTGTGGTCTTTTGTCTTGAAGTAAACGGCATTGCCATCCTCCCATTCACTTAAGAGAAAATACCCTGGGAGTCACCTTGTTTAATACTTTTCTTCACACCTCCACCTCGGGAAATATTCTGAAATTCTTCAACTTCTATTTTCATAACAACCACACTAATCCAGTTGACCACCATCTATCTCATGAACTTTTCCAGTAGCTTCCTATCATTCTCTGGCTTCTCCCTGTTCCATTTCTGTTCTCCTCCAAGTCATTCTCCACAAAATAGGGTGATTTAAAAAACAAACCAAGAGAAAACTTAACAAAAACAAAACAAACAAAAAACCCCAACATGACAGCCCTGGCTGGTGCCAGATAAGGCGCCAGACTGCAAACCCAAAGGTGGCTGGTTCGATTCCCAGCCAGGGCACATAACCAGGTTGCAAGCCAGGTCTCCGGCCAGGTCTGTAGCTGGAGGCAGGTGAAAAGCAACCATACATTGAAGTCTCTCTCCCTCTCTGCCTCTCTCCCTTCTCTTCTCTCTATAAATAATTAATAAAATTAAAAAAAAAAAAGTAAAAAACCTCATATTATCAGAAACCATGTCAAAATTGATTCTTAAGGGAAAAATAGTATTATGTCTATCTTCAACTTTATAATAAAGTTTTCAGCCAGAAAAAACAAAACAAAACAAAACAAAAACCATGATTACACAAGCTCTTGCTTAACTGTCCAACCTCAACCTCCTACCCTCCACCTGGTGCCTCAAGTCTTTTGGCCTTCTGTTCCTCAAGCCAAACTTGTTCAGCATGAGTACTTACATTCATCCTCCTCTGTCTAGAATAGCATTTTTAACCAGCGTGCCATAAAAAATTTTAAAACATGCAGTGCCTGACTACTTAGTCAGGGGCATTGACCTCTTTTCCCTTAGACTGTCAAAGAAAAAAATGGCAACAGCCAACATAGCAATAACCAAATGGTGTAAATGAATTAAAATAATACTTATTTTTTGTTAGATCAGCAAAAAAAAAATTTTTTTTGATGGGCTGCAGAATTTTAGTAAATAATTTTCGTGTGCCATGAGATGATAAAAGATTAAAAGTTGCTGGTCTAGGATGTTCTTCTTCCCACAGTTGGCATAGTTGGCTCCATCTCCTTTAAGGGTTAACTTAGATCACCTCCTCAAAAAGTTGTTGCCTGAGCACACTGTTTTGCTTTTAACATTTGTTACCACCTGCAATTATCTCAGTTACTTGTTTCATTATTTATTTTCTCCACCATAAACATAAGCTTCTAAGTACAGGGGCTTCTTCTATTTTATTTAGTGCTGTACCCCTAGCACCACCAACAAACTGCAATCAATATTTTTTTTTAATGAATAAACGAGACAAAGGCAAAAATAAGTCTTCTTGGTGTTTATGTGAGGTGGCCAGCATAGTAGTAAGGGAAATGGGTCCTGTGTTCCTACTGCTCTTTAGCTAACGGGAGGGGAGAGGGTAAGCACAGAAGACTTTTGGATCTACCAGATTCTATTGTCATCCAGTCGTTAGAAGCAGCCATCACAGTTGTGTCAAAGGCAGACTGGGTAGGTTGCCAATGACAGCCAGCATTCCATTGAATGCTGATACCGGTTCCTGCCTTGGAGTGAACTGTGCTGCTGGCTCTGCATGTCCAGGGACTTGCCCACCCTCACCGTTATAAAAGGGCAGTCTGACCTGGTCATGGGCTGGAGTAGGGTCTGAATGATCAGGCAGTCTAAGGGAGGTTGCATTGGTGGCCTGCTACCCTCATTTCCTTTGCCCCCTCCTTGACTCTAAATTTACCCGCACCTTTGTTTGCCTTCGTAGAACCTATACGATTAACTGTTCCAGCTAATCTATTTCCTAAATCTCTGCATCGTTTTCCTTTGATGAAGTCCCCCTTTAAATTACTTAATTGCCCCATTATTTCAAGGACCTTACTGACAGTCTCAATCTAGTTGGCACGTGCTGAAGGACACAATCTCGTTTCTAAAGAGGCATCCCACGACAAACGCTTCTGACTACTGCTTCTTCTATTTTGTTTCTACAGGGCCAGTTCGAACTGCAACGATCCTCCGTGTTAGAGGCGGCTTCCGCTGATCCTGGGGTGCCGTTTCGGACTTGAGGACGTTGTCTCGGTCCTCTCTCTGTGCCGCACTTGAGATCGCTAGGGCGGAAACGGAAAGCAAGCTGCGGTCGCCAGTGTCGGGACCAGCTAGGGTCAGGCTTCCCTCCCACTGCTACAGGGCCAGAGGGGGTTCTCGTATTGAGAACCCGCGCGCCCGGGAGGGGGCAGGGCAGCCGCGGGCGGTGGGCGGAGCCTGTCCGCCTCCCGGCCCACCAATGAAATCGTGAGTCGAGGCGGGCTGTGCGCGTGACGCTGCGTAACGGGCCGCGAGGCTGGGGGCGGAGGGGCTGGGAGTCCGGAGCTTTATCTGCGGCTCGGGCTGGGCTGGGTGCAGGGCCGGCTTAGACACCTGGAGAGTTGCTTCGAGCCCGCCTTCGAGCACGCCGGACTGCGACGGCTTCCCGGCTCTGCCCTCCGGGTCGCGATCCCGCTGCCGGGCTCCTGGTCCAGGTAATGCCCATGCTCCCCGCTTTCCCGTCCGGGTGCACGCGCCCCGGCCCGACCGAGCCGAACGGGATCGTGGCAGCGGCTGTAGCTCCGGCCCGGCGGCCTGGGCCTGCTCCTGGGCTGGGGGTCGGAGGAAGCGGTCGGGAGCCCGGGAGAGTTTAGGGGATGAAGAGGGCGGGAAAGTTGCCGTCGGGCCCCGGGGTGGCTGGCAGCCTTTTACACCTTGGTGGCAGGTTGGTTTGGTGTCTTACGCATGCTGTGGCATCTCTCAAGCCGGTAGTAAAAAAGAAAGTTATGAATTAGAAGACAGTTTATCTCTTACAAAGAAAAACCAAAATTGCACTCAGGAAGTCAGCTTCAAATTGATTTAGTGGGGGGAAAAAGTGCGAAGCGATGAATGAATGGCCCTTTAAGACATCGATATCTGCTTGCCTGGGGCACCAAAGCCTTTAATCAAGCTCATACTTTAGTCCTGAATATTACGATGTAATTAAGTTTTGGTCATTCTTAAATGCCGCAGAAATGCCGCTCAGTTTAAGTGACATGTATATTTAGAAGTTATTTGTAAGGGGGAAATAACTGAGCTCTATAGTCTCTATACGTAGATAAAGTTCATTGGTCAGTGAATATTTCAGTGGCTGCTATTTTTTTTTCAGAGTACTTGCCTTTCCCCTGACACAGTTCAACCTGGAGCATCCCCCCTCCCCTTTATTTTGGCCAATATGAATGAATGATTTGTTAGAAAAGCTTGCATGTTGTCTAGTTGTCTAGACATGAGTGGATTTTGGAAGGAGCTCTGAGACATTCAAGAGTAATCATTGAATTTTTTTAAATGTAATTTGCCCTGGCTCATGTGGCTCAGTGGATTGAGCGCCTGCTTAGGAACCAAAGGGTCGCCAGTTCTGTTCCCAGTTAGGGCACATGCCAGTATCCCAGTTTTCTGCCTTCTCTTAGGCACTGTTCTCTCCCTTCAATTCCTGTGCGTTCCTCAGTTACCAGCTGTCCTGTTCTGGCTGGACCCACCCTGTCCTGGCTAACTTCTCGCAGCACCGTTTCCTTAGCAACAGTTAGTTAATCGTCCATGGTAACAAGCTGCACTGGTTATGTAGGTGCTTTGTTTCCTTGCCAGCTTGTAATTTCAAGAAAGCTGGGCTAGACTATCTTATTTTTGTCTTAGTTCTCTAGAGTCTTGCCCATACCTAGCACAAGGAGAGAATGAATGAGTGGGGGAACAATGGAGGGAACTTTGAACAGGAAACATTAACTAGGGAGGAGAGTACCTGTTACCTTTGGGAAGGAAATAGAAAACGTTTTTAATAAATTTATTCTTAGAATTTGTCACATAGGATAAATAACGTGAGAGAACCAATCCATATTCTTTAGTTTTGCTAATTGACTTAATGACCTAATTCTTTGATATGTAAATATGTGGGATTGTATTAAGGCAAATCTATCTTTAGAAGAAAGAGGGAGTAATTTTATGTTTTGGATTATAAATTTACCTGCAGTTGTTTCTCTTTTCCCTCCACCGAACCCAGGAGTGATATAGCAAAGTTCTTCGCTGAGAGTAGACACTCAATGTTTATTTGTTTTAGAGATTTATGGATTATTTTGAAAGCTTTATTAATAGGAACACTGTAGGCAGTTGAGGTTTGTTTCTCAAATCAATTCTTTTTGTTTTGCTTTTGTTAAACAGAAAACCACAGACCCCAAACCTATATTTAATACCTGATCCAATTGCAGTTTCAGTCTCCCCCAGGAGCATAATCTTTATCAACCTACCTGCTAACACCCCTGCCTTCCCCCATGGGAAAGTGTCCTTGCCTACATAATTTACTTTTTAAAAAATATTTTATTATTTCTAGAGAGAGGAGAAGGGAGAGAGGGAGAGAGACAGAGAGACATCAGTGTATGGTTGCCTTTTACCTGCCTCCAGCTATGGACGGCGGTGGTGGGAGACCTGGCTTGCAACCTGCTTATGTGCCCTGGCTGGGTATTGAATCAGTGACTTTTGGGTTTGCAGGCTGGCGCCTTATCCACCAGCTAGGGCCTAAATAATTTACTTTTAACTTCTTTCCTGCCCTACCTCTTTCAGCCTCTTAAAAACCTCTCATTTGCTAGAAGGGATGCTGCCCAATTAATGACTTGCTTAATAAAGATAATTCAATCTTAAGACTTACTCAGTTGAATTTTAACCTTTTTTTAAATAAAGAAAAATTTTAAAAGAGAACCAGTCTGAAATGAAGACTATAATAACTGAAATAAAGAATATGTTAGATGAAATCAACAGCAGATTGTTAACACTTTCTTGAGCCAAATAAGATGCAATCACACTGAACATTACAAAACCAATGCATAGATTGGATTCTTAAGAAATAATTGTTTAGTCCTGGCTGGTGGCACAGTGGATAAGGCGCCAGCCTGAAAACCCAAAGGTCACTGGTTTGATTCCCTAGTTAGGGCACATAACCAGGTTGCAAGCCAGGTCTCCAGCCAGATCTGTAGCTGGAGGCAGGTGAAAGGCAACCATATATTGATGTCTCTCTCCCTCTCTGCCTCTCTCCCTTCCCCTCTCTTTAAAAATAATAAATAGCCCTGGCTGGTAGCACAGTGGATAAGGCGCCGGCTTTCGAACCCAAAGGTCGCAGGTTTGATTCCCCAGCCAGGGCTCATAACCAGGTTGCAAACCAGGTCTCCAGTCAGGTCTGTGGCTGGAGGCAGGTGAAACGCAACCATACATTGATGTCACTCTCCCTCACTGCCTCTCTCCCTTCCCCTCTTTCTAAAAATAGTTAAGTAAAATCTTTAAAAAATAAATAAATAAAATCTTTTAAAAAAAGAAAGAATTGTTTAATCAGCATGTTACACTTTAAAATAGTTATCTAGTCAGCTTTATGTCATCTTGGTGTAAATGCTTACTCTGCCACTTCCCGGCTATGTGACTTTGAGTAAGTTCCGTAGCATTTTTGAACCTTTTGCATCTTTTAAAATGGGAATGTTAAGTGAGATGTGTGACACGCTTGCCCTGGTGCCCCCAGTGTTAATGACGTAGTAAATGTCAGTGCCTACTATCTTTATTGCTACACCTCTTGTGAGACTAGTCTTATGATCAGCGTTTTCACTTCCTCAACTCATTTTGCAATCCAACCCAATGTATTTCTTTGTCCTTTCTGAAACTAACAATAGATGTAAAGTAAATTGTGGCTATCAATATTCCCAAATTGCGACATATCCCATGTCCTACCCTCCTTTTTTTATATTCTCCATTTTTGGGGTCCTACTTAAATTTTCTATGCTTTTGGCACTAGACTACCTCTTGAGTTGCTTAACTTGATTCTGAATGTTGCTTGTTCCTCCTCCTCTAATTTCCTGCCCTTGCTTCTTTATTGTTCCTTAATTGTCTTATAATATTGGGAAAAGTGACTTAACCCCCTGTCAAATGGGATAATAGTACCTGTCTACTTTGTGCGTGGTTGTGAAGATTAAATGAGCCATAGTACTTGTAAGGTTAATATTAGTTTCATTATTTCCTAAGTAATCTCTTGATTTCTGGTCTCCCTGGTAGCTCTACCCCCTGTGCATTGGGCTCCGCGCTGCCCATACACTGGTGAGTCCCAGATTTTCGTCTTCAGTCCCAACTTGTATATTCATCTGCCTGTTGGTGAGCATCGCTTGGCTGATACACATGCACATGATATAAAACTTTACTCCTTTCTTCTTTATAGTTGTTTAGCTTAGTGGCGTATCCATGGCCTTCAATGAGTCAGAAAACTCACTTGGGACCCGTATTTCCAACTGCCTTCTGGATGCAGCCGCTGGAATATCTCATATGCCTTACTTAAAGTTTGTAAATTCATCTCCCTTTTCTCTTCTTTCTTCATGAAATCATTGGTTCATTTAGTAAACTTATGTCATTTGAGCCTCACTTTAGGCCCATATCATATTTTGTGTGTGCTCAGTGTTCTCCCTGCCAGTATCTCCTTTCTTTAGCACATCTGCCATATTGTCACCTGAGTTATCTTACTAAACAACAAATATCAAGTTACCCTATTGTTTAAAAAACTAACACACCCTTGTTGGTGTGTTACGTTCCAGACTCCCTGGCATAGCTCCTACGGGCCCTTAACTTTCTGTTCTTGCCCTTCCATGCACCCTGTGTTCAGCCTTATTCCTTCTCCTCCTTTAATATTTGAGCTAAATTTTACCTTCTTCAGGAAACCTTTTTAATTGCCCCGAAGTTCATTTGGCCTCCAGGCTGATTCCCTTCATACTCTGATATCCCCACCGCTGTTCTGGAATACCATCAGTTGTTAAAAATACATTTTCATGTCTTTTGCCCACTAGATTTTCATTTCTGGAGGACAAAGATTGTTGTCATCAGCTGTGTATCCCAGGGCCTGGCCCACATTAGATCTCAAGAAAATGTTTGAAGTAATGTTTGAAAAAAAATTTGGGCAAATTGCTTTGCCTTCTGTGTTTAAACCACAATAGCATTTTACAGATGTGCCAAGGTCACTAGGTCACTAAAATATAAATAAGGTCTGTACTTGTTCATGTTTTTCATAGTGTGCGCTCTCTCCAGCCTGTTTTTATGCCAACAAACTTTTACTGCTTTCATGTCACCTCTTGCATGAGGACTTGTTTGACTTCCCTAAATAGCCATCCCTTCTCTTGACACATTGTATGCGTGTATACAATTTAATGGGGTAATGTATTATCACAAAACAGTCACGTAACATCGTTGTAGAAAGAGGTGCTTACTATATGTCAATTTTATTTTCAGCTAATTGATTGGCACATATCTTAACACATTGTTGACTAGTCACAAAAATACTTGTTTTTTTCCTAGTAATGAGTTAACCTGTGCTTACGTGCATTAGCTTTTGCTATAAAATTGCCAGTGAACAATGTGTTGTTAGAGCATTAAAAAAAAAAAAAAAAAAAAGGTGCAAATTGTCTGGCCTTCTATGTTTTTTATTTTATGTATTTATTTTTATTTTTAAATCCTCACACAAGGATACATTCACTGATTTTAGAGAGGGAGGAAGGAGGAGGGAGCAAGACAAACATCCATCACCACTTCCTGGAGGCACGTTCACTGGGACCAGGACTGAACTGCAGCCCTTTTGGCGTAGGAGACAGTGCGCCAACCAACTGAACCACCCGGCCTGGGGCTTTGCCTTTGATGTTTAAACTTCCGCAGCCTTTTAAAGATGTGCAAGGTCACTAAAGCATGAAATTCAGCCAAGGTCTGCTTTGATACGATGATGTATGATGTATTGGGGAATGCATAAGAAACACAACTCCTTTGACTACACTAAAAAAATCAAAACAAACAAAAAAGAAGTGCAAAAAACTATTGTTTGTCCTCCCTTTTTTTAAAATGTTGATTCCCACTTTCTGAAAGTGTTTTTCTTTACTATCATTTATAATTATGCTACTGGCAGTGACTACATTTTTCTGTTTGAAACAGGGACAGGATTAGTCCAATTTAAGGTTATTGATAGCACTTAACCCTTTCAATGCTGTGGGGATATATTCATCGGGAAAGCTATTTGAAAAATACTGTACATACTTATCTTGATTAGCCAAAAGTTGTACCCAAAGGGTTGAAGGAGGCAATGTACACAGAGGTCGGAGAGTGAAGCAAATGGTGAGCACCCACTAAAGGAACTGGTACTTCTAATAATGTTTATCCTGATTGAATTGTTTCAGGAGAATAGTCACTCAGGTCTGAGAGGTTTCCAGTGGAGTAAAGGGCAAGGCATTTGTCCGCAAATTGTTTTTCAGAGTCTCTTCAATAACTAGCTCTGAGTTGGGTCCTGAATGGCAGCTGTAAAGTTTTAAGCTCTAGAACAGATTATTTATATATATATGCCTACAACGTAAGTCCCACACTAGGTAAATGTCTTCATTAACTGTTTTATGTTTATCTCTTAATATTAATGGGTAAAGTTAGAAAAATGAATATCAGTTCCAGCTCTTATACTAGCCTATTAATGATTTTCATGGACATGTGAAGGGCAGTTACTTTTATTTCCTTAATGTATGTAAAAAATGCTGGGTGCCTGTTGATTAATTTATTCAACAAAGGCGTACTCAGTGCAGATTGTATTCCAGGCATGGCTCTAGATACTTGGGTAAAATGGTAAACTAGAAAAAATTCTACTTTTCATGGGGATTGCAGTCTGGTGGGGCAAATAGATAAAAAGTGCTATAATGTATTAGGCAATAGTGCTTGGAAGAAAAATGAAGCAGGGTAACGGAAGAGTAACAGGGCAGGAGAGTGCTTTTAGTTAGGAAAGGCAGGGGGAGCCACTGAGGGGGGCATTGGAGCAGAGAACTTGAGTGAAGTGAGGAGAAAGCCTTGAGGGTGTCTGTGGGAAGGAGCTCGCCTTGCTCAAGAAATAGCAGGAGGCCCAAGTAACTGGAGCAGAGAAAGAGAGAGAACAGGGGCAGGAGTCGCACGGTGCTGCAGGCGGGGGGCGAGTGGCCCATCTCCGTCACTAGGTAACGGGGAGGACTGAGAACGGAACCCAGTGTTTGAAGGGCTTGGAGCAGGGCAATGACTTGGTCTGACTTATCTTTTAAGAGGATTTCTCTGGGTGCTATGTGAAAATATAGAGCAGAAAGGAGGAAACGAAGCCAGTCCAGCAGGAGGCTGGTATAGTAAGAGGTAACAATGGCCTAGGCTGTGGTGAAGGTGGTGGATATGGTGAGAAAGGATTAGAATTGGGTATATATTTTGAAGGCAGAGGCAAGTGAACTTGCTGTTGGATTGGATAAGGGAGGGGAAAGAATCAAGGATCCCTTCCTACTTTTTAAAAAATCTCTTCACAGATTGACTGTTAGTCCCATTAATTGAGATGGGGGGATGGGTAAGACTGGATTGGAAGAGACATCCATAGTTCACTTCTGGTGATGCTAAGTTTGCGGTGCCTGTGAGGCACCTGCATGAATGTATCTATCACGTAGGCCTTCGGATTGAGCCTAGCTAGCATCTAGGTTACTAAGGGGGTAGATTGAGTCCTATTTCAGGTGAGCGGTCAGAAAAGCCAGTTCTCTTTCGTCCCTCACCTGAGTGAAGGCAGTCGCCTGCTCACTGATGCCTGCTTCAGCTCCCGACCGCATGGTCTGCTCTCCACCTGGAGGCCTAGGGAAGGAACATTTGAGCTGAGCATGACTATAATTTGCTTCCACTTTTTGCATAACAGCTACATAGCTGTTAGCTAACATGCTTGTCAGGAGGAGCTCAATTTAGATCATCTCATCATTTTACCGTTTACGCTGTCTGAGCATTTGGTCAGAATTGGGCCATTTGAAGTAATAGTTATCCTTCCTAACATCTGCACGTATGACAATAATAATATGTTGGTATTATCTGGGAAACCACGTGGTGTTTCACCTGCCCTTGGCGAAGTATGTAATTATAGCACTTTATTTGCCCTTATCTAGTACATCACAGAGCAAACAGGAAGCGCCGAGGGATGACATGGCGTAGTGTTTCTGTCACTTAGCATACATACAGGAAGTAGGTATGTGGATAGCAGACCACTTGATTCTTTACACTTGGTTGTTAATAAAATGTTGGCACTGGGGTGTATATTACCTTCCTTTTTTGGTGTTGATAAACTGCAGTATCTATCTTGCTTTTCTAGGTAAAGAGACAGATTCAGAGAGGTTGGAGGATTCATTGACATGACAGCAAAGACTTACCATGTGGTGATACCAAATTGTTTGCTTTTCCTCTGGGCTACAGTTCTTACTTCCTGCTAATTGAGGAATTTGAGACCAGTGATGTTAGTATAGCCTAAATAAAGGTTGTACATTAGCATTTTCTTTTGTGGGTCACATCTAAAACATTAAATTATGGCTGTGTGATTGTGCAAACTTAATACCTGTGTTTTAGCTTCTGACATACGGCTTTGTTCTGTGCGTTATGCTGATGTTTCATTTCATGGCCAAGGACCTAATTTTCTGGAATACCCAGGCTGAATTTTTTTTTTTTTTTTTTTTTTTTGCCTGTTAAACATCATTTATTTGTCAAACTTGGTTTATTAAATATTTTTCACCTTTTAATTAGTGCTTTCAATCAGCATGAGATAAGCGATTTTCTCTCTGAGTTGATAGTCTCAGTCAAAAACAAAGTGATTGTTTTGGTTAGTCTATATTGCTGTATTGCTGTGAGTAATGTATAATTGTCTCCTTCAGTTATTGCAATCTTTGAAGTAGTTTTTGCATACCTTTAGGAGTCTCGGGGACCCCCTGTCCCCAGTTGAGAACAATTGGAGGTCTTATTGTTGAGTAGGATGTGTAAAGCTGTTAACAGTAAGTAAAGATGATGCTCAGTCTCCCCCTCCCAGTGTCTGGTTTCCTCTTGATTCTCTTTAGAGCACTGTATCCTTTTACTTAGGATAACTGGCTGTGGTGTTACTAACATACATCCGCTTTCTGTTCTAATGCATGCCTGTTATGCTTCAGAGACTCCCCACTCGATTTTGGGTATTCAGGTGTGGGAGGGAACAGCATTGCTCTCTGGGGATGGTAGGAGGTGTGCTGGGGTTACAGGGTGCACCGGGAGTGGGAGGAGCGTGAGATGACAGGTGTTGGGTCACAGAAGCATTAGTAGAGGACATGAGTCAGGCAGTCTGGTGGTTATAGGAGACTGTGGAATCCTGCAGTTCTGGTTTTGAATCCTAGTTCAGCTGTTGGAGAATCATATGATTTAGGGCAAGTGAAATCACTTCTCTAAACTCTATTTTTCTCATCTGTGAAATGAGGATAGTACCTACAATTCTAATTTTGTAAAGATTTAAGAGGAAAACATACGTGACGGCTGCTCACTGAGTCGCTGCTGCTGCTGCCGCCTCAGCTGTGGTTGTGACTGTCACTTTGCAGGTGAGCAGGTTGGCACGATAAAAGAAAGGACAGAGGAGAGTGGGCTTTCCAGAGGCAGGAAAGAGTGTAATAGAAGACATGGGGACCAAAGACATTATTTGAGAAGTAAAATAAGAATATCTACCATAAGATTATATTGAAATTAAAATATGTTATACATGCAAAGCCCATGAGCACTCAAAAATAGAGGATTTTTAATCCACTTTATCCCCTGTATAAAATACTCCTTTTTGAAACATCTTCCTACCTCTTGTTTTCTGCCCTGATTTCTTTTCTATTTCTTGATGTCTGGCTTTGAGGGCATCCCTCAGAATTTAGTTGTCTGCTCTCACTTCTCTGATCTTTTTCTGTTGAAGAATTAGATCTTCTGGCTTCCTCTGTCACTGTCACACAGATGACTTTCAAGTGTCTCATTTGCCCTGACCTCTTTCCTAGATCCCTCTTAATTACCTCTTACTGGTTTCCTAAGATTTCTACCTGACATATATACCAACTGTTCCATAATTGTTTGATTTGTTCAATTTCAGAAAAAAATTAGGAGACTGACCAACATTTGTCAGATTTTTACTTTGCAAGCAGTGATACTTCAGGAAATAAACCCACCATGCACAACATTTCATACAGAACAGGACATTTTAACCTAAAAGCCTAGAAAGATTATAACAATTAAAAAGTATGTCTTTTTAAAAATAATGTATTTTATTATTTTTCTTTTTGCTTCAGGTTAATGAAAATGGAATATGTAGTAAAAACACTGCTTTGAATTAAACCTTGTTCTGTCTTGACATTGATCTGTTCAAAATTTGACTGTGATCAGATTCCTCAGGGCTTAAAATGGCACACCACTGCCTAACTGGAAAAAGTCCTAATTTCTTAGGTCTTTACAATGTGATTCCAGCTCTCTTTTCTAGTCTTTCCCCTCATCATATTTCTCTTCTCAGTTAAAAAAAAAATTGAAATAATGGTGCTTGTAGTTTGGATGGGCCCTGGTCTCAAACCTGGTTCAGTCATTAGCTGTGTGGTCGCTGCTGTCACTGTCATGATAGGACAACAGCAGCTCTCTGCGCCCTGGGGCCGCGCAGGGGCGTCAGCAAGGCCTTGGCTGCCAGATAGCCTGGCACTTAAAGCTAGTTCTTGGTGTTTTATTGAACACAAACAATTTCACTGATCATGAACATCAGCAAAGGCCCTTCTGTGACCACAGTGAACCCAGACAAAAAACAAGTCCATGCCATCACATCTGAACACAGACAAAACCTGGACATTGCCCAAGTCCAGGACATCCTCCTCCCTGGTCTAGTGTAAATAATAGGTTCTGCATCGCCAGTTCCAGGTTTGGCCTCCCTCTAAGGGGCCTTCCTGTAGAGATGTGTTGAAAAACCCAGTATAGAATTGTCTTGGCTTTCTGACAGCACTCAAGCCACAGTGAACCTCTGCCTCCTTGGGCTCTGCCCCAGAATCACCCAGCCAAGTCATCCCTGACGCTCTTAACCGAGTCACCCCCAGTTTCCCATGGTGTGTGTTCCTCCCCAACCCAGCTTGTGCAGCTGCCGGCCTGCCCCTGGTGTGGGGGTGGAGGGTGATGACAGGGACAGCTTTGGGCCTTGTGTTTTCTCCTGTGTGAACTGGGAGTAGTAACATCGTTTTTGCAGTTGTTACGAAGATTAGATGGGAGTAGATACACAACCAAAGCTTGTTTCTTGTCCTCTAGAAAAGCAGGCCCAGTCAGCCTTGCACAGGACTTCTGAGGATCTTGTTTTAACCCTTTCTTGCTCATAAGTGCCCAGGTCTCATCCTTCAGGAACTCAGTCCAGATTACTTTGCTTTTACCATGGACTTGACTAATTGTACTCTGTTTTGTGGCATCTTTGTGTTTGCCTTTTGTTACTGAATTGTCAAGTTTTCATATAGTTATACCTTATTTGTTCAATTAAGTTGTTCTTTAATGTGAGGGCTATGTTTAAATCAGGGCAGTCAGTACTTTAGGGGAACTAATTTCTTCACATTTGATATAGTATCTTATGCTTGGAAAATGATGAAACATGATCTAAGTAAAACAGAAGGAAGAGAATATATCATCATTTTTTTACCTCCTCTGCTATGGTGAAATTGTGTAATTTACCTAGTTCAAAACTTTTTACATCTTCTTTCCAAGATACCACAATGGTAGGTGAAGAGATGTCCCTAAGAAAACGGCTGTCAAAGTCCACCGAACGTCCTGAAGAAACTCAACACCAGGAAAACCCTACACAGCAGTCTCAAGAAACACCCTGGAATGGTGAGGGTTTTCATTATTTTATTTTTTGAGGTGAATTAATGAACTAGAGAATAAATTCACTGTCCTAGAACAGGGATTGCCATCTCTTTGGATTCACTATAAATCAGTATGCTGGTAGGCACTGTAATGATGCAGAAGAGAAAACTGTATGGATAAAAAGAATATAAAGGAATGTCAATTTTAATTGTCAGTCACAGCCACCTTAGGACACTCCTGGTGGCACAGTGCCTATCATAGCAGTGAGCTTCAATGATGTAAGTGCTGTTTATAATACATAGTTCAATGTGGGATTTATATTATGTACAATTTCATGTAATGAATAAATTGAGAAATAAGCTCAATTCAGTGAACATTTTGGGGGAGTCTACTATGTTTTAGAAGCAGTTCATCCTTGTCTTCATTCCTTCAAACACCTAACCTGCCAGTATTATTGTTTCCCTGCTAGATGCTGGGGGCTGATCTCAGTGATCCGTACAGATGCGTGTCCTCTGGGCTCCTGAGTTGAGTGAATGAGAAATACTCCCTCTGCGATTAGCGTAATCAGATTACTATGAATAAGTGCTACAAATGACTCTTTTAAACGATGTAATGAGCACAATGAGAATGGAAGCCAGGAAAAGTATCCTCATTCAGTACAAGGCTATAAATCTTGGGAGAGGTGGAGAGATTAGGAAGTTTTAGTCTTACATAGTCTGTGTAACACAAATACCAAGACGAGTATTACATAGTGCTTGTCCTCAAGGTCAAGGTTTGTGTTTAAGATTGATAGACCTGAAAACTCAGTGCCAACTGATACCATCCATTGCATCAGGCTATTTGTTTTTGCAGTGACATTTATATAGGTTTCATTTTAACAAGGATTTGAAAGTCTGTGGCTTCTTTGTTTAACAAGTAAGGGTGGAACTTTAAGACAAGTCTTCTGACGGCCTGGCCTTCTTAAAGAAACATTCTTTTGCTTTTCCTACTTAAATTCCATTGTCAATAACAGCAGCTGGACCCCCAGAAAAGAAATGTCTCCGCTTGAGTTTGCATAAGGAAGGTTTGCATAATGAAGTTTATTGAGTGCTCTTAATTAGTTACTTAAGAAACATTTAGTTTTAGTGTGCTATAAAAGGTGAAATCCGAGCCAACATTGGATAGAAGCATTTCTCTTTCATGATTTAGGGACTGGGTGGTAATCCATTTTGTTTATTTTAGAGACAGAAAAGTTACTATTTATTGAAACTTCCTGTCACCATATACAATTTTCTCTTTATGCCCATACTTTTAAAAATGTTTAAAATACTCTAATTTCAGTACTTTCAGTACTTCTTATTGTTTTAGTTCATTAAGTTTTAATCATTACAAGTTTTAGTGCAGATATTAAAAATATAATTTTTCAGCTTAAGTCAACTATGACCTCTTCCTTGGTTTAATGTTAAGTAATGCTGGTCTGAAAATAGAATGTGTTTCTCTGCTTACTTAAATATTCATTCATTTTGGGGAATTAGCAGATGAGTAAAATGTGGCCTTTTAGTTTTAAGGGCTTAAAGGATATGACTCCATGCCAATTTGTGTGGCCTACCAACCAGGACCAGGGACATCTGCACCATATGATAGCTCATTAGAAATGTCCTACTTCACATTTATTGAATGAAATTTCATTTTAATAACATTCCCAGGTAATTCATATGCAGGTTAAACTTTGAGAAACACATCTTAGTGGCAATTTTCATTTAAGGGGAGTACCAGTCAGGGTCTTTTAGGAACCAATAAGATATATGTAGAGCCCTGGCTGGTGGCACAGTGGATAAGGTGCCGGCCAGCCTGTGAACCCAAAAGTCGCTGGTTCGATTCTCAGTCAGGGCACATAACCAGGTTGCAAGCCAGGTCTCCAGCCAGGCCTGTAGCTGGAGGCAGGTGAAAGGCAACCATACATTGATATCTCCCTCTCTGCCTTTCTCCCTTCCCCTCGCTCTAAAAATAATTAATAAGATCTTTGTGTTTTGTTTTGTTTTTTAAGATATATGTAGATACATAGAAAGACACGAGGGACTGGCTCAGATTGGGGGTGGGAAGTCCCACAGTTTTCTATCTGCAAACTGGTGGCCCACAGCTCCCCAGAGCCTAACCAGGGCCTGGCTCCCAGGTTACGAAGTCACTTCAGAGTCAGAGCAAGGGCCAGACAGGGTTCAAGAGGAAACCCACATCTGGAGGATGGTGTGAGTTGCCCTTGTTTTCCCCTCCTCACCCCACCCCACCCCACCCCCATGTTAAATGCTTGCAAACACAAATTAAAAAAGTTCTAGCCTCAACCTCAAGTCTGAAGTCCTGAGAATGAGGGCTGATAGTCTTAACTCTCAGTCTCAGGACTCCAGAAACAGGAGCACCATTGCTCCAAGGCAGTTTTGTCCTTCATTTGCCTTTCTTTGTATTCAGGCCCTCGCGCCTTGGAGTGATTTTCACCCAATCTCCTGGTTCCATGCTTATCTCTCCTGGACACACCTTGCAGACATTCCTGGAAGTACTCTTGTGCCAGCCACCTGGGCTTCCCTTAGTAGGGTCAAATTGGCACATAAAGGGTGTGTCTGAGAGTTGCCTGTAGAAGCAACAGAAACCATCCAACAAATAAAAGCAGCTTCTTGGACCCTATTGTAAGAGAAGCAGAAGCTCAGGGGGAGAGTCCAGGGATATTAGGTTTGGGAAGCTTGCTGGATAGTGCTGATGGCCATTGCTGGATAGTGCTCATGCTCATTGCTGGCTGAGGACCGCTGGTGTCAAGGGCTGAGACTCATTAGAACTACCTGTGATATATCACTTCGACATAACTGCAAGGACTTTCTCATTAAAGTGAATGTGTGTAATTCCTGAATTTTTATCCTGGCTTATCATTCTAGCTACCTATGAGTAGGATGACTTTATGCCCTAGTTTGCTTAGGTTAGTCTCAGTTTTTACCTGTGTCCAGCGAAATTCTTTATAGTGTCATCTTGCATTCTCAGAAGTGCCCAGTTTGTTTGCCAAATTATATGATTACCCAACCTTTGGGTTATTGAATTAGTATTATAGTGATTTTACAGTATTTCATTCACATTTTTACAAAAGTATGCTTAGTTTTTATCTAGTGCCTATTAGGTAAATTTATGATTATTAGCTTTCTTGTATTTTGTTGCATTTGTTTGAAATAACACCAGTTCTGAAGATAACTTTTAAGTTGAAACTGTTATTATTACCTCATTTTCAAAGTGATGTGTACTAATAAAAAAACTTACTGTGCTATGATATATATAGTAAAGTGTTCAGTTAATTCACAGTTTACAAAAAGGATAAAAGAAGCAGAAATGACTCAGAATTCTGTCATTGAGAAATGAGTATATTCCTTTGTTCTTCCAGAGATATTTAATATCCATTAATTAATATTTTACAAAAATACATCATTTTACATGCTGTTTAGTAACTGGCATCTTCAACACATTGTAGATGTCTTCCCACTTTCAAGTAACAGACAATTGTCTATAATGTTTTATGCATGCCATGTACAAAATGTACTTGTTTCTCTGCGGACTGTATGTTTCTTTTTCTTCTGCCATAAACAAGTGGTATCTTTACCTATTTGTAAGATGCCTGTAGAAGAATTGCAGACTTAAAGGATATTATTTTAAAATATTTATTTTGGTACAAGGTACTGGATAGCATTTACTTTATAAACTTTATGTATTTTTGTTGTTACTAGGGCTATTTAATTTTTTTCTTTTTTCTTTCTTTCTTTCTTTTTTTTTGGTTGCCTGCTTAAATTTAAAAAATCTTATTTCAGCCCTGGCTGGTGGCACAGTGGATAAGGCACTGGCCTGTGAACCCAAAGGTTGCTGGTTCGATTCCCCAGCCAGGGCACATAATCAGGTTGCAAGCCAGGTCTCCAGCAGGTCCGTAGCTGGAGGCAGATGAAAGGCAACCATACATACCATATATATACATCTTTTTGCCTCTCTGCCTTCCTCCCTTCCCCACTCTCTAAAAATAATAAATAAAATCTTTAAAAAAAAAATCTTATTTCTTCCTTACTATCTCTTTTCATGACAGTGTACCTATCACTTCTGCTCTTTCTGATTTGCATCTCTTGTCATACACTGTGGAATGGTTCATTCTAGAAGTAAATAGAAATGAGGACCCTACATAACTTGATAGGAAAAGCTAAAATTTAGAATCTTATCCAGACCTAGTATTCTGCCATTTACCAATTCTGTCTTTATCCTGAATGTGGAAATATGATTGGACAGTGATTGGTCTCAGTTGTTCTTTTTTCTTTTTCTCCTCTTCGGTTTCTTTTCTCCCTTTGGTCTTCTCTTTTCTCCTCCCTTCTCCCCATTTGGTCCCTTGTCCTCTTTATTTTTTCCTTTTTTCCTTCAATTTCTCCTAATTTTTAATTGATATCATTTACAAACCATAAAATTCACCATTTTAAGGTGTACAATTCACCGGTTGCCAATATATTTACAACGTTTTGCACCCACATTGGGAAATTTTCCTGAGGTGTCCTGGAACCTTCCTGGAGGATGGTGCCGAGAGACCAGCGAAAACTCCAACATTGAAGTAGGGGAAGCAGGACAAAGCAGGGTGTTGGGCACCAGCCAGAAGCTGGGTCTCCGTTTGCTGTAGGCGAAGGGGAAAGGGTCTGGGGGCTGACATCTGTATAGAGCCTCGGGGAACATAGGTGGCTCGTGCCCTCTGGTGCAGAGCCGTGTATTCTGAGGCAGGAACAAGTTAGTGGCCCTACTCTGTAAGCACTGTCCTTGCAGGTGCTCCAGGCTCAGCCCCCTGGGGGAGCTGGCGTTTGCCAAGAGCAACTTGCTTCTTGAGTGTGTTCACCAAGCCCTGGGGACCTCGGGCCTAACTAATTATCTCCGTGTTTAATTACACAACATTACTATCCCCCAAAGGAACCCTGGTCCTCTTCGTAGTCACTTTCCACCTCCCTGTGTCCCAGCCCTGGCAGCTGTTAATCTGTTTCTTGTCACTTTGGGTTTCCCTGTTCCAGGCACCTTAATGAATGGGAATCATGGAATACATGGCCTTCCGTGTCTGGCTTCTTTCACATAGTATGTTTGCCATGCTTTGGCCTGTATCACTTATTTAAGTATTTCATTGTATGGTTGTACTTGCTACATTCTGTTTATCTACTTAATCATAATTTATTATTTGGGTGTTTGGGTAACTTACAGTTTTTTGGCTATTACGAATAATACTGCTGTGGGCAGTTTTGTGTGAGCATATGTTTTCTCTTGGATATATTCCTAGAAGTAGAGTTCTTGAGTCATAAGTTGAGAATCTTGAAATAAGGTTATTTTGAATATTCTTGTGGGCTCTGAATGCAGTCACTTATTGGTAGGAGCCCGAGAGACTTGACCACAGCCGGAAGACAGCACTGTGGAAATGGAGCTGAGAGGTTGTGGACACTGGCCTTGAAGATGGCCTGATCTGGCCCATAGGCCAGAGCACATGGACAGCTATTAGAAACTGAGAGCACCTGGCTGGTAGCACAGTGGATAAGGCGCCGGCCTGCGAACCCAAAGGTCGCAGGTTCGATTCCCCAGCCAGGGCACATGACAAGGTTGCAAACCAGGTCTCCAGTCAGGTCTGTGGCTGGAGGCAGGTGAAAAGCAACCATACATTGATGTCTCTCTCCCTCTCTACAAAAAAAAAAAAAAAAGGAAACTGAGAGCAAGGACCGGACCCTACCCAGAGCCTTCAGAGGGAGTGCGGCCTTGCCATGATAACTAATTTCAGGTCAGCCTCCACAGCTATAGGAGAATACATTTCTGTTGCTTTGAGCCACCAAGTCTAGGAGTAATTTGTCACAGCAGCCATAAGAAACAAATACACCACCCTAACAGTATTGGATCTACCAATCCATGAACATGGGCTATCTTTTGGTTCAGGTCTTTAATGTTTTTCAACAATGTTTTATAATTTTCAGATTGTAAGTTCTACACTTTTTTGTTAAATTTATTCCTAGTTAAAAAAAAAAAATTATTCCTAGTGATTTTGTTTCTTTTGATGCTATTATACATGGAATTGTTTTCTTAATTTCACTTTTGATTGTTACTACTGTACAGAAATGCAGCTGGTTTTTGTGTGGTGATGCTGTATCAATACTGCAACCTTGCTGAACTAATTTTTTAGTCAGTTTTTGTGGGGATTTTATAGTATTTTCTATATAGAAGGTCATGCTACCTGCAACTAATAGTTATCTATGGGCTTTTTGTAGATGCCCTTTATCAGATTGAGGAAGTTCCCTGCCTTTTTCCAAATTTACAGGTTATATTTATTCTTGACTCCCTTTCATTTTGCCACTTTAACAACCACTAACAGGTTCATCACATGCTAGGCACTGTTTTAAGTGTTTTATAAGTGTTAACTCAGTTAATATACTATAGTTCTAGTTAATTTCAGTGTTTATATGTGTGTGTGTGTGTGTGTGTATATATATATGTATATATATATATATGACTGAAAGTAGAGAGCAACATGGTATTTGTAACAAATTTTGAAAATCCCTTGACGAAATTATGAAAAAAATTATCATTGTTGTTCTGTAACCTTGCCCTTTCATCCAATATTTGCATCTAATTATAAAACTGGCCAGTCCATATAGAGCTTTGATCAACTGAATAGGTTGAGGGTACATTTTTTTCCCTCTTTAGGATAAAAGTAAGACATGTTTGTTTTAGAAAATGCAGATAAGCAAAAGTTCAAGTGTTTGTGATTTTTCTTTGGATGCATTCCTATCTACATTGTTTTTAAATCAAAGGGAATGCACAGTTATATGATCATTTGGGTAGAGATTGCCAGACTGGCTTCTGGGAATGTGGCACTCCAGTGGCAATGTGGGAAACCCTCCTACTTCACACTTTCTTCGGTCAAGATGGTCGGCCTTTTGAGTAAACTGCGTGGCATCCTGAGAGATGAAGAATTCCACCAACTTGAACAGAGCTTTGTACAGCAATAACATAATTACCAGCAGTAATGAAGTTATCGAATATTAATTTGTACTTTTTATAGCTTTTAAGGTCAAAAGAGTGAGTGAATCTCTTAGTTTATTACAGGAAGATCAGTAAGAAGAAATGGAAGATATTAGCTGATACTTTCTTTAACAGCTTTTTAAACTTTTAAATAAAAAGAATGATGCTAAAAATTATCAGCCACCAAAGGCTTTCAGTTCTAAGAGAGCCAACAGAATATTGTCAATGATTACATTTTTTGGGGGGAATAACCTATTTCGGGCAGATTTGTCTTTTAGGAGCATTGCTAAAAATTACTTGAGTACAGTTTTGCCCCGGCACAAAAGGTGCATTCAGCTTTAAGTAATGGAGCATGAGGCATAACTTGACTATTTTGAAAGCAAAGGAGATCTACAATATTTTGCTTCTAGTGAGACGTTCTTCCTGTTTTATCTCTGTATTGCCAAGCCCTGGGGCAGGAATATAATAAATTATAACAATGTTCTAGTGGGGAAAATACTATACAATCCAGTTTATGGCAGTGTTTTAGGTGTAGTTACACAAAATATGTATAGGTTAAATGAGGGAAGAGCTCATATTTTCTACTCAGATTTTCATTGTTCTATCAAGAGCATTCTGGAAAATCTAGTGTTAATAACTTTATAAAAAGTTAAATCTTGGAATTTTAACTCTTAGAATAAGAACGGGTCTTAGCTGTCCTTTATTTATACCATTACATGCAACACATGCACCTGAGATTAAAGTCTGGTCACTGCCTTCCAGTCAACAGCATAATCTAGTGTTGTTAAGCACCTTTGATCTGTGTATGTATAAGTTTGTGTACCAGGTTTGCTAGTAGTTTAGATAAGTAAGACGCTAAAACAGAAAACAGTTCTCTGGTATAAACAGTACCTAAAGTTTAGTAAATTATAGTAGCTAAATGGAATAGGAGACCTACAGGGGAGGGGACCCTTGCTTTAGAACAGAATGGAGTGTCTCGGGGACAGAATAATTTGAATTTGGCCTTTGAGGAGCCTGGGAGGGGCTTTCAAGCCAGAGGAAGGTATGAGCTTGCAAAGGCATGGAGTTGAAGGCAGTCTAGATTCCGAGTGAGGTGTTTAGTTTGCTTTTAGAGAGCATTGCTGGGAAGAAATAGTGCAGGTGGAGTTGTGTGTTGTTTTCATGGATTGGAAGACAAAATTGGACAGGCCAGGAGGAAGTCAGGAGGTAGGGCTCGAAGTCTTACTGTGTGTATAGTCATTGGCTGACTGCATATCTACACGGATGACTTGTTGCCTGTTGGCGCTTAGATTTCCTCTTGCCAAACAAAGGAGGGCGAAGAGGAAAGCACTGTGTACAATATGTAGCACTGGGTTTGTTAGGTGTTATTTCACCTTCTCATTGATAGTGCTGGAGGCTTTTCTGTCCCCGATCCTAAGGCGGTTTCACAAGCCTCTGCTATGTAATACACCAACTAAGAATTATAGTCTACGTGAAATCTTTTAATAGTTCTACCAGAAATTATCTCTTGATTTTAATCAGCTTAACAATAACCCACAACCTTTGGACAACTGTCTTGATTTTAAAATAAGACCACATGATGTTGTAAAAGTTTAATGGTAATAGGGCTCATTCTCTTACTGCATATGGCATGGCAACCCACACAATTGATTCAGGTGTGGTGATAAAAGAAAAATAAACTAAAGTTAACTCTGGTTGAGTAATAGAGTTCCTGGGATTATTTTGGTTGTAGAATAAAAATCTGTTTATAGCTTTGAAAAGGTTATAGACTAGCCCTAACCGGGTGGCTAGGTTGGTTGAAGTGACATCCCTTACACGAAAAGGTAGAAAGTTTGATTCCCCGGTTGGGTGCATATAGGAGGCAAGTGACCTATATTTCTCTCTCACATCAGTGTTTTTCCTCCCTCTCAAAAATCAATAGCCCTAACTGGTGTGGCTCAGTGGATTGGTGCCAGCCTGCGAACCCAAAAGTTGATGGTTCGATTCCCAGTGAGGGCACATAACCAGGTCTCCAGCTAGGCCTGTAGCTGGAGGCAGGTGAAAGGCAACCATACACTGATGCCTCTCTTCCCTTCTTCCTCCCTCCCTGCTTTTCTCTCTGAGAGTAATGAATAAAATCTTAAAAAAAAAAAAAAAAATCAATAAACATACCGTTGGGTGAGGATTACCAAAAAAGGAGACTGAGAATTTTAAAAAAGGTTCTAGAACAATTGTGATTGGTATTCCCACTTAATACTTATGTAGATTACACATAATACCCCTTTAAAATCTCAATCTCTGGCCTTTGAACCTGAAGGCCACTGTTTCGATTCCCCAACCAGGGCACATGACCAGGTTGCAAGCCAGGTCTCCAGCCAGGTCTGTGGCTAGGGGCTGGGGAAAGGCAACCATACATTGATGTCTCTCTGCCTCTTTTCCTTCTCCTCTCTCTAAAAATAATAAAATCCTTAATTAAAAATAAATAAATAAAAAGAGTGGTACACTATATTGGCAAGAGTATAGAGTAACAATACAGATGGGAATGTAAAGTGGTATAACATTTTTGCAAAATAAATTCAGTAATATCTACATTTTAAATGCAAAAACTCTTTGACCCAGCAATTTCACTTTTAAGAATGTACCCTACTAGCCCTGGCTGGTAGCACAGTGGGTAAGGTGCCGGCCTGCGAACCCAAAGGTCACAGGTTCGATTCCCCAGCCAGGGCACATAACCAGGTTGCAAGCCAGGTCTCCAGTCAGATCTGTGCCTGGAGGCAGGTGAAAAGCAACCATACATTGATGTCTCTCTCCCTCTCTGCCTCTCTCCCTTCCCTTCTTCCTAAAAATAATGAAATAAAATCTTTAAAAAAAAAAAAAAAAAAAGAATGTACCCTACAAGTGCCCTAACACAAGTAAGCAGTGACACTATTTCAAAAGTGTTCCCTACAGCACTGTTACAATACTAAAACCCTGGAAACAACCTTTGAGTTAAATAAATTACCAAGCATCTGCGTAACAAAAACACTACACAGATACTTTTAAAAGAATTACACTTAGGGAAAAAAAAAATAATTACACTTACATATACACATACTGAATAAGAAAAAATATCTAAGATTCTCTAAATTTGGAGAAGGAAAACTATGATTACTTAAAGGAGAATTACCATTTTATAGTTTTCTGAAGTGTTTGCATTTTTAAAAGAATATATATGTGTGTATATACACATATATATATATATATATTTAAACTTAACATTTTATAAGCATATTCAGCAATTTGTTCTTTAATGAAACCAAAATTAAACAAGGACTAGTGGGAAAAGAAAATAACCCCATTAGTTAGCATGTGGACAACAGATTGAGATTTTATTTATTTTTTTAATTTTTAATTTTTATTTATTTTTTACTTATTATTTCCAGAGAGAGAGAAAGAGAGAAACAGAAACAGAAACTGGGAATCAAACCAGTGACCACAGGCTGGTGCCTTATCCACTGTGCCACCAGCTAAGGCTCCCATTTAAAAAAAAAAAAAAAATAGTTTGATGGACAAAAAACACGTAGCATAAATTTCTTCTTGTAAATTATAAATGAAGTAGAGAACTTTTAATTTACTTACTGTGGGGTTTTTTTTTTTTCCCCCATTTAAAAGCCCTGTTTGTATTTTTCTCCCCATTTTTGTTCAGTATCTGGTGGCTGTTTTTTCTTTTCTTTTCCTTTCCTTTTTTTTTTTTTTTGACCTCTTCAATGTTAAGGAAATTAATCCTTTGATTATCATGTATCAATACTGTGATTGTTTTTGAACTAGCTATTTTTCTTCGACTTTGCTTATGGTGTGCCTTGCCGCACTTATTTTTTATCTGATAATCACATTTTATTGCTTTTAGATTTCTTATCATACTTAGAAATCACCCAAGATAATGAAAAAGGAAAACAAATTTTTTACTTATGTTTTTTTAGATTAAAATATCTGATTCATCTGAAATTTATTTTGAATCAGTGAGTTAGGGATAGGATTTTATAATTTTTCAAAATGGCTAGCTAGCTGTTTCAGCATTATTAAATCTCCTTTTCTGTATAAATATGTGTATACTGACCATAGTTTGTGGTTTCAGATTCCATTTCTTTATGGTTGTGCAGACATGTGATTAGTTGAGAATTATGAATGGTTTTTGAGGTCGGTAGAGCAGTAGAAGTGGATAGATGGGTTAGACTATGTTATCTCCCTTTTTGTTTTAAAGATTGATAAATATTGTCTCTTCTCAAGGACTACTTCTAAATTTGACCATCTTATGGACATAAATCTACAAAGTCTTTCACAAGATTTGTAGATTACTGATATCTCTGGAGGGCAAGACAATGTCGGGATGACCTTCTAAGGCACAGTCAATGGAGAGTTTAAAGAAAATGATCAGGATTTTAAGATGAGTTGAACTTTCAGGCAATACAAACCCGTTAGTGCCAACCATTTGCTAATTCTGTACTTGTTGCAAGGAGACAAAGAATGTGTTCCTTAAAAGAACTGAAACGAAAAAATGGTTATTAGTCACTGCTTAGTACTCTGTAGTCATTTTTAGGATTCAGTCACCATAAGTAGGCCTTGATTTCTTTTCTTTTTATTTTTAGCTTTTTCATGATGAATGTTGCATGACTAGGGGGCAGAAGATGCATAGTTTAACTTCAACTGCTCAGTTACTGGTCATGTAACTGTGGGCAGGATGTTTAATTTCTTTGAATCTTGGTTTCTCCATCTTTAAAATAAAAATGAAGCCAATTCTTTCTTCTCTGTAGGTTTCTATAAACAATAAGTGAGATGATGCATAAGAAATAGTTCATAAATGTTGACATTTGTAGCAGATTTAACAAGGATGATGATTTAGAAATTTGGATTCCATACTGACTCCGAAAAGAGAAGAGTTGCAGAAGCAGGTTGGGAATGAATTGCTAGTGAGAAAGTGAAGGTGGGAAGTGTTTGTAACCTTGTGAGGAACTTCCAGACTAGTTTCAAGGCATTACATTATTTTATATTCCGCCCCCCAGCCGTGTAGGAATGTTTTCATTTCTCCATGTCTTGCCAGGACGTGTCCCACCCCTTAAAATCTGTTTTCTTTTTGCTCAGTGGGTACCACTCTTCAACCTATTGTTTTTACAGTGCTTGTCTATGCTTCTCTAACTGCCTTACAGAAGAGCTATCACATCCAACTCCCTGGAATAACACTTTTCTCAGAGTTTCTTGCACAGATAAGTCTTTCCCCTAGTTATATTGATACAAGTGACACATAACATTTAATCCTTTTAATATGTAAATGGCCAACACTTGTTAGGTGTTTTTGATTATAGTCATCCTAGTGAGTAGGAAGTGATATTTCATCGTGGTTTTGATTTGTATTTCTCTGGTGACCAATGATGTTGAACATCTTTTCATGTGATGTTGGCTATTTGAGTATATTTTGGAAAAATGTTCAGATACTTAGCCTATATTTAAATGGGATATTTGTCTTTTTATAGAGTTGTAAGAGTTCTTTATATATTGTGGATATAAGTTCCTGATCAGATTTATATTTTCCCCCCATTCTGTGGCTTGTCTTTTTTATTTTCTTGATGGTATACTGCTCTTTGCAGCAAAAAAAGGAAAAAAAAAATGTCTTTTAAAAAAATTTGAAGTCCAGTTAATCTATTTCTGTAGTGCTGCTTATTCATTTTATTAGTCACAGTTGCAGGATCCATTCAGAGAATCTAATTTTCCACACTGTCAGAATTGTATCTTATTACATATCCTGTGATAATACAGTTGCAATTACTGTGAGTAGTTTTGTTTTCTCTACTTAGTATTCTTACATATAAATTTTATACCCAGGCTTTATTTTTAAGAGCTGTCATGTTTAGTGGTTTTACTGTAGTTTACACAGGCTCATCCTGTTTTGCTTGTTTGTTTTTCAGCAGCTTCATGATTTAAATAGTGCTGGTCAGTGGCTGTATCTCCATCAACTTAAAAGTTACATTTTTCTTTTTAGGTAGGATAGACATAAAGCAGTTGATAGCAAAGAAGAAACAGTTGACAGCAGAGGCAGAGGTAAGTAACTTCTTCCAAAAACAAAAATGGTAGCGTGTTCAGGTAAAGAGTTTTGTTCAGTACATTTTTAATGCTGAATTGCTTAAATAATTTTACCTTTCTAATCAGTTGACATTGCTCTGCTGTGGAACACAAACATAAGTTCTGCCACCTTGTCATCCTTCATAAGAACCAGTTGCCCTTGTCTCTGCTGTCCCATCCATCACTGTCATTTTTTTTGACATTTACCAGCACAACTTGATTTTAGTGAACCATATTGCAGTTGAGTTGTTACTACGAATGTCTAAGTGCTTTGTGAAAGTAGCAAGGTGTGTGGAAATAATAGGGTTCCAGTCAACATTGACTCAATGTAGAAACATTCCCTGTTAGGAATATGGAAGAACTACCAACTCAAAACCAACAATGTGGAGCCATTTCAAGCCAGGCAAACAGTTCTGCAAGTTAAAATTGAGCAGTACCTTCAGGAAAT
>PVIW01000727.1:82433-171296 GCA_004026585.1 Noctilio leporinus
TTTTTTTTTTTTTTTTTTTAAGATTTTATTATTAATTTTTTAGAGGGGGAAGGGAGAGAGGCAGAGAGGGAAACAGACATCAATGTATGGTTGCCTTTCACCTGCCTCCAGCTAAGGACCTGGCCGGAGACCTGGCTTGCAACCTCATTACATGCCCTGGCTGGGAATTGAACCAGCGACCTTTGGGTTTGCAGGCCGGTGCCTTATCCACTGTGCTACAAGCCAGGGTGCCCTAGTTTATCTCTTAATTCAGGTACATGTGCATTTATTTGAAATAACAAATTTAGATATTTTAGCATAATTTTGAATGGGGTTCTTAGATCAAATTCTAACTCGGCACATGGGTTCCCTCTGCACCAGCAAGGACTTCTCAATTGCCAGCAAGGGTGTCCCAGGAATTCAGTTTAGTTCTGGTACTGTCTATCTGGAGATAAAAGTCAGGTTCTGGCCCTGGCTGGTGTGGCTCAGTGGATGGAGCATTGGCCTGCAAACCAAAGGGTCGCCAATTTGATTCCTAGTCAGGGTACGTGCCTGGGTTGTGGGCCAGGTCCCCAGTTGGGGGCTCACTTGAAGCAACTGCACATTGATGTTTCCCTCCCTCTCTCACTCCCAGTTGAAAATCGCTGCTCTAATCAGATGGTTAGTTCCCCTGATAACCCAGTTGTCACTCATGTTCATTGGACAACTTCCCCCTAATTTCTAAAATGACAATATTGGATTAGCTGCCTCCAAGGACCCCTTTAGAAAAAACATTCTGTGTCATAATTGCGTAGCTAATTTAAACTTGAGCTCCTAATTCACTGTTTCTGGGTATAAAAGGACTGGTTAGCCTATAGATCTTACTGGGTAGGTCTTTTGGCTCCACAGAACTGCAGTTGTCAGATAAAATTAGTATGCCTAGCCAAGTTTGAATTCAGATAAGCAACAGTTTTTTAGTCTTCGTACAATATTTGAGGCAGACGAAAAATGTTGTTTGTTGTTTATCAAATGTAGTTGTGTGTTTCTGTATTTTTATTTGCTTAGCTGGCAACCTACACTGAACTCTGAAAATTTAAATGTATAGATAGAGGAGCTCGTAGCAAGTGGAGCTGTGAAGGTTGTCAGGTAGTGAGCAAGCTCTTCACTCTGAGGAGGGATGGGAGGAATGAGAGAGGTTGTGACATTAGTGGGTTAAACTGACTGGATTTCCGAGGGTCACTTCTGGGTCCAAGTGCTTTCACAGAAACGTTTTAAGTACTAAGTTTTAAAAAAACCTGTGGCCAGTGGGGACATGGGACATTGTGTAACTGCACCATGACCTTGTGAAATACTTAGAATTGTGTTGCAACAAGACTTAAAAGACCTTGTAACAGTCCAAGGGAGATTTCAAATGATGAAGTCCGGACCAACTTACGTTAATAGATAAATTAGCTTTGATTTAACATTTTGTTATTTCACCCTTTTCTTTTGGTTGCAAATAACAGAAACTTATTTGACTTATTTAAGCATATTTGATATTAATGTATCTCATAGAACCCTGGGAAAGGTTGGCCCCTCAGGCTGTGGAAAGGGAAAGGATATTAGTAGCAGGAAAACAGATAGATCTGAATTTTTCAGTTAATGGGGTGTCCAGTCACTCTTTCTAAGCTTAGAGTTTCAAATGCATGAGAGAGAATTGGGTTTTTGCAAGAAGAGCAGGACCCCTGTGGTACAGCCCTGGCAGGGGTACTGGTGCCTATCCGCTCCTTGGAGCACAGTTTCCAGAGAAAAGTCTGTGTGGTGAAAAGAGAAATATTGTTATCAATATTTGTAGAACTTTTATTAAATACCCAACTTTGTAGAGGAAATGTTAGGTATAATGTGAACATTTAATGGATGAAAAGCTCCTATTTCTACTTCTAAAAATACATATTTGCCCTGACTGGTGGCACAATGGAGGCACAGTGGATAAAGCACCGGCCTGTGAACCCAAAGGTCGGTGGTTCGATTCCCAGCCAGGACACATAACCAGGTTGCAAGCCAGGTCTCCAGCCAGGTCCGTAGCTGGAGGCAGGTGAAAGGCAACCATACATGGACGTCTCTCTTCCTCTCCGCCTCCCTCCCTTCCTCTCTGGAAATAATAAATAAAATCTTTAAAAACAAAAACAAAAACATATTTGTTGCATCATATTTAATTTGCTTCTTATATGGCATTGCAAGTATTGTTTTCCACATCACTACCTTATTCTACTACCCAGTCATTAAGTGAGCATCTGTAATGAGTGAGATGCAGAAGGCATGTCTGCAGATGAGCACTTCTTTTGCTGGTCTGTCACTCATTTGAGTAGCCTCTTCTAAAAACGTTTTTGGATAGATAGCGTCGGTCTATTTGATTTATTGGCAGACTGCTGGAGAGAGAAGTCGAAGTATGTTTTGCCCAGAAATTCTTACTATTTGTTAACTGCTAGGAATAACTACTTTCTGGTCTCTAGTATTTGAAAACGGCAAATAGAGAAGTGAAGGAGGTAGATAAAGATGATAAGAAGCAGTATAATATACATACCCTTTGTATAGTCTAAGTAATTTAAGATAAATGTGCTTCAGCTCTTAGGACTTATAAAAACGTAATATGAAGAATATTAGAGCCTAATTTAAATTGGGAGACAGCCAGTATGAATTTTAAATGAAAAGGCATTATATATAGTTCAGAGCTCTAATCACATTGGTTGTTGCTTTATTTTGGATCTTTGGTTTCCTCTATTTAGGGTTGTACAATAGTTACGCTCAAGGCTTATTGCCAAACAACTTTTCTCATTTATTTATTCACTTGTCACACCACCGATGGAAGCAAAACAACACAACATGTTGCCGCTTCACCCAAAAGTGTTGTTTTCACTTTGCCCTTTCTTGACAGCTCGGTGGGTCATTAGTGAAAGGCCCAATGAGTGCTTTTAAAAGAGGTTCTTTTTTTAAAATACGCAAGAGCCTGTTGCCTTGCGCTGTTTAGTACTGAAAACCTCTTCGATACTGGTTCTTTCAAATGAAGTGTTTGGAGAAGAACTAAGCCAGATGGCACCTTACTTTTTCTTAGGTGACCTGCCATTTTCAAGTTCCAAGTGCATCATTGACCTTTTGGGGGTTTTGCTGTTTTGGTTATGGGGCTAAACACATTGAAAATATCTCAGATAAAGAAGAGTGGCCAACAGCATAGTATGATGTAATGTGAACTCCTGAGGCTGTAGGCTGGGATTCTCATCCTGGTTGTGCAGTTTACAAGTTCTGTGACCTTGGGCAGGTCACATCACTTGACTGGTTTAAGGCTAGAGATCCCATATGTAAAAGGAGTTCAGTTGTCTACTTCAAAGATTGTTTTAAGACTAAAAATAATATATAAAAACCCATAAGACAGTATCTAGCATATAATAATCATTCAATAAATAATAACCATTACCAACAATAAAAACAATAGTGAACTTTAGTTCCTTTCCTTTCATAGCTTCTAGAAGGAAATCAGAGCTAGGTGGGTTTTTAAGATAACCGCTTTCTGCTGTATAAGATACCGAATAGGACAGCAGTGGTATGAATAGGGGTTTGGGTGCCAGGGGTTGGTTTCAAAAGGTGTTTGGAAATATATTTAACACCTATAGTCTGTCCAGGTATGTTGCAGACAGCTGGGTGTACCGTGGTTAGTGAAAGGACATGTTTAAAGTCAGGTGTGGGAGGCAGCCATTAAGACAACCAAAAATAGAAATATATAAAAATTGAAATTGTTTTAAGTGCAACGAAGGGACAGAGTAAGATGCAGCACCTTTAGAGTGACTTGTTAGAGGGAGGCCTCTCTACAGGAGTCAGTGTAGTTTGAGACCTAAACACTGTGTTATTACCTGTTCCATTGTGTCACCTGTTTTGGCCAAAAAGACCAGGTTTCTGGTTCCACACCACTGCAGGGTTAAAAGACTCTCTGCAAAGCCAGGCGGTGATTCGGAGCTGCAAGGAAATTCATGGACTAGCAACATGACCTTGTGGGGTCAGAGTATAATTTTTTATGCTCTGTATTCAGAGTATACATTTTACTGTGTGTTTCTTTCTGTCAGCCTATTTTTTCAGTTTTTTTTTTTTCATGCCTTTGTGCCTTTGAAAGGGTTATTTTTATCTATCTATAAATAACCCTGCTCTTTTCTCAATTTAAAATTCATTCCAAAATAACCTCTGCTGGGAACCGTTTTCAGAACACTGATCTTTCTAAAATGCAAGCCTGAACATGTTTATAAACCTTGTGCTTAAAACATTGGTTTCCAATTGCCTTGAGGGTAAAATGAACTATGAAAATGGCTAACAGGCCCCTCATGCTAGTCCCTGAACCCTGTTTGTCTAGCTGCACCTGTGGCCACTTGAGGGTGACTTCGCCGTGCGTTCCAACCAGAGGAGCTTTGCTTCATGGTGGTGGTTCCCCTTCTTAGAATATTAGAGGTTATCCGTCTTGGCTACTTATTTTAAAAAAATGAGATTTCTTTGAGCTCTGAAGTACACTAGTTCTGTTTAATGGATTATCTAAGTACCTGCTTTTCTAGTTTGTGGTTAACTGCCAGCTGTCTTGCTGCCATTGTCCTTCTGTCCATCTGTTTGTTGTGCTGGGCCAGTCCATGGGCTAGGTGAAATGAATGTTAACAGAGATGAGATTGGGAAGATAAGCAAAGCAGAAAGCCTGTCACCTTGAACCTCCTTTTCAGGTTCCTGATGTTAGACATTACTCAGATTTATTGTGATCACATTCTGAATCTCCAATCAAGGCCAGTTTGATGTTATAGAAGGACTCAGGAGAAGGCAGAGTGGAGCATTTCTTGGACTGTATTTTCTACATGCCCCCTTTATTTTCATCCGTATTTGGGTACATGAAGGGAGGAGGCTGTGGAAACGTCATGGTGCCGCAGTAGCATCTGGTCCTTGGTTCCCACTGGCCGCAGCTGCTCTCAGTTGAATTCCTCAGAGAAGGAAGGCGTTACAACAGTGAACATCAGGCGCCTTGTTAGTATGATGCTGTGTGTAGGAATATGGAGGATTGAAATAATTACTTTTTAATATTAATAGCAGTAAGTGACAGAATTGGTTCACACTGCCATTTTATTGCACCTTATTTTGTTCCTGTTGTTAGCAGCTAGTTCTGACTGAGTGAGGAGGAGTTGGAGCCACAAATACCAACAGAGTGATAACTACAGCGAGTACTGTGCTACGCATTTTTGCAGGGTGTATTGTTTTTGTCTTGGGCACGTTTAACGTTCATGCGACAGTTGTGCAAGTCGGCTGTTACTGATCTCAGTTTTGCACAGATGCAAGTGGCAGGGAAGTGGAGTATCTTGCAGACACCGCACGTGCGTGGTGGAGGTAGAGGTTGAACCCAGGTCTGCCTGGCTAAACACCCATATTTCTTTCACTGCTTCATTACTAACACTAACACATCTTTTTCCTTAGTCTTGTAACAGCTGAGGTATGGAGTTAGGTACTAATTGCATGTAACTTTTGTTGCGGAAGAAAGGACATGAATTCATATTAAGATGAATTCTTTAGCTCAGCGTACCCCGGGCTCTGTTCCGCTCTGTCTGAGGTGGGCGTCAGAGGTGGGGGAGGGAGGTTGTGGAAGAAAGTTAAGAAAATTACCCGAAGTGTTACCTAACTGGACATAGATTGTTAAAAAATTTCTTTAAATTTTGAGACGGAGAAGTAACAGTTCTAGGTAGGATATTATCAACAGGCTTATCTTCACCTGAATCCAAATCAAATTCCAGTCTGTCTTGAGGGAAAATAGCAGGTATTTGCTCTTCTCTTTGAAATGATTTGCCTTGTCCTGGGAGGTGAGTTTCCAGAAGAGGGTCTTGCAGTGAATCCTTCACAAACAAACCCTGGCGTTGTCACCGTTGGAGTCTTTTCCAGAGGAGCAGGTTCCTCTGTTGTGAAGTAAGGTTTTGTTTCTATGCATACATATAACTGGTGAGGTGGTAACAGCTTTCCCTCACCTGTAGGGTCATGTTTTGGGCTGCACTCACTTTGAATTTTTCATTTTCAAAAGCTGGAACTGACATGTTATCTGGGTAATTTTTTAGCAGGGAAGTGTTGGTGATTATTTGGCATGGTGGAGGTATAAATAAGACTTTGGTTTGCCGATCTTTGCCAAGTTTTTATGCCTTTTTTCTTTCATTCATTCATTTCTTCATGTCCTCAAGACTCTCTAGAAAGGACTTTTTGAGATTTCTTTCCTCGTCACCTGTGACAGCCACTTACCTCCTCTTGTTCCAGTTCCCGCCCTATTCCCAGGCCTCCGGGTCTGTGTTATTTCGGTTTTGTCTATTCTTTGTAGTTCCTTTAGTAGGTGATTGCTTTGATGTCTTGATTTATGCTTAAAACAGTATTTTAAAAAGATGTAAGTAGAAATCATTTTTCTTTTAATCCTGTGAGCTCACTTAAATGGATTTCTCTGATCCAGCTCTGTTTATGAGAACCCTTGTGAAAAATGTTAATAATCCATAAACATGTGTTCATTCTAATGTTTGTTTTTGACATTTTAGGAATTGAAGCCATTTTTTATGAAGGAAGTTGGCACTCACTTTGACGATTTTGTGACTAACCTCATTGAAAAATCAGCATCATTAGACAATGGTGGATGCGCTCTCACAACTTTTTCTGTTCTTGAAGGAGAGAACAACCATAGAGCTAAGTGAGTATGAGCTGGGTTTTTGTTTTTTTGTTGTTTTGTTTTGTTTTGTTTTTTTACAATTTTATTTCATATTTTTTGAGAGAGGGGAAGGGAGAGAGGGAGAGAGACATCCATGTATGGTTGCCTTTCACCTGCCTCCAGCTGTAGACCTGGTTGGAGACCTGCTTGCAACCTGGTTATGTGCCCTGGCTGGGGATTGAATCAGCGACCTTTGGGTTTGCAGGCTGGTGCCTAGCCACTGAGCCACTAGCCAGGGCCTTGAGCTGCTTTTAATGAGGGTATTTACCGGTGGTCAAAGATGGGCTGCGGTGAAAATGCCTGGACTCACACCCTGCCACCACTTTTCATCAGCTGGGCATTGCGTTGGGCTAATAGTTTAACCACTGGAAGGGTGGGCTTCTCCATCTGGATGTGGGGCATGCAACAGATGAGCATACTTCATTTAAGACCACCCTGACAGCTGAGTGCTTTCCATTTCATCAAACAGTGGCTCTGTGAGGTGGGCACTCTAACGACCTGCCTGCTCCAGGTTAGGAACCTGAAGCACAGAGCAGTTCAGTATCATCCAGGATTCCACAGTGGGGTCCCTGCTCTCCATCACATCGTTATACTGTTTCTCAGTTGTGCCCCCTTGAATAGTTGTTATAAAATGCATTAGTGTGTATTTTTCTAATTGGTCAGTCATCCAGAGCCTGGGGGGCTATTGAAGGCCAGCGTGGGCTAGGCGCCTGTGGCCTCTTGTCAGTCCCTCCTGTTCTGGAGGACAGCTTTACCAGGAACAGTCAAGGAGGCACTAATGGCTCTGCAGGAACCTGAAGAAGCATCATGATGGGTGTTAACAGATTTAATCACTGGAGGCAGCCTTTGAGATCAGGAGGTTCTTGGGGATTGTCAGGAGCCCCTTGACGTGACAGAGGATATCGGAAATAGCAGCAACAGCATGTGGACGGGAGGAAGTATGGCCGGGGGCTTGGCTGCGCCCTTAGGGATGTGTAGGGAAGGAGGAGTGCTTGTCTGTGATGTCAGGAACCTCACAGCTCTTCCCCTAACCAGGTGGCGTGTACCTGCCGCAGCTTCCTTCAGAGGGAGTACATACGTGAGATAAATGCATGGACTCCTAGTCACAGTACCTGGCTCCTGTGAGAGGGCAGTGAATTGATTTTACCTGCTGCAGTTGTAACATTCTTTCATTCTTAGCTTCAAATTCCTTATAGTGCTTGAAGTACTTATATTTTGTTTTAATTTTTGCTCTTCCCAGAGACCTGAGAGCACCTCCAGAGCATGGGAAGATTTTTGTTTTAAGGCAATCCCTCTTAGAGTGAGTATCTTTAGTGCTTTTGTGAACTATCAGTTTGAATTAAAAAAAGAAAAACTAGTGTGTTGGAATCACTGCTTAATCTAGGACTGTTTAATTAGTTTGTTCTATATTCGTACAAATCATATGTTTTGATGCTTCAGTGTGTCTCTTGCTCTTTCTTTCTGATCTCCTGACCCTACATCTAGTTCATCTAGTTTTAAAGAAGGTGTTAGAAATCAGAATGCTTATCTGTCCTTTGATAAATTCCTTGAAGTTGTGCTACAGAGAACTGGTATCCCAAAGAGCTAGAACAGAGTTTTCTATTTAGGTTAATCACTTCAAGAGTTGCTGCCTTCTTGATGTAGTAATTTATTTTAATCCTCACCAGAGGACATGCTTTTATGAGCGAGAGAAACATGTTGTGAGAGAGAAACATTGGTTGGTTGCCTCTCACATGTGCCTCATCCAGAACTGAACCGGAAACCTGGGCATGTGCCCTGACTGGGAATTGAATCTGTGACCTTTTGGTATATGGGATGATATACCAACCGAGCCACCCCAGCCAGGGCTTGATATATTAATTTTTTACCTATTCTTTGGCTAGCCAGCTTAGAGACTTGATAGTTTTATCAGATTTACTTACTTTAAACCCTGGGTCTGTGGATTTTATGGAAAAAAAAAAAAAAAAAATCAGGCAGTGGAAAGAAATCGTGGTGGCATTATTTGTGAATTGAAAATTAAAGGTGCACTTCAAGTACATAATTAACATTTCTTCTGTAATGCTCTCTGAGTAGATTACTCATTCATTCATTAATTCCACTAGAAAACTGCCATATTTTAACCTGCTTTAGTAATTTAACCTGCATGTAGAAATAGTTGGGCTGGTGATTCTTAAGTGATTAATGTGCTTTTCTTTTAAAATGTATGCTTCTCCAAATTAACTTTCTATGAGCCAAATTGATCTGTATTACTTAATTTTGATGAGGTCAAAGTTTGTTGAGCAATGAATGCAGAATACCCCTTCAGTGTATGTCATACTGTTTGAAGAGATTTATCTTTTGAACATTATAGTTAAGATTTTTTTTTTAATCCTCACCCTAGGATAGATATGTTTTTGTTCATAGAGAGGAAGGGAGAGAGAAAAAGAAACACTGATCAGTTGTCTCCCAGATGTGCCCTGACCAGGGATCTAACCCACAACCTAGGCATGTGCCCTGAGGAGGCATTGAACCTGCTTTGGTGTATGGGATGATGCTTTAACCAACCAAATCATCTGGCCAGGGCTATAATTAAGACTTTAATTATACTATATGAAAAGTAAACAAAATTGTAACGTACTTTAATGTAAAACATTTTTGACCAAAGAAATACAACATATTCTACCACTCAGGTAGGTTTTTATTAGCATTTTACTATACTTTTTAAAAATAGTAATAATAATAATTATTATTATCATTTCCAGAGAGAGGAGAAGGGAGAGAGGGAGAGAAACATCAATGTATGGTTGCCTTTCACCTGCCTCCAGGTACAGACCTGGCTGGAGACCTGGCTTGCAACCTGGTTATGTGCCCTGGCTGGGAATCGAACCAGCGACCTTTGGGTTTGCAGGCTGGTGCCTTATCCACCGTGCCACTAGCCAGGGTTTAGAATTTGACTACCCTGAATCCAGAGATTTAATAGCATTTTAGAGTTCTTAAAAAGTTATTTAGGAGATTAGCATACATCTCTCCATAAACAAAGCTAAAACTTATTTTAATCAAATATAAAACTCCTTATTTAGAAGAAGTCATCTAACAAGTAATTGCTATAAAAGAAAGGCAGCCCAGTCTTAATCAGATAAAAAATCAAAGAGGACATAAAATAAAAGCGTTTGTTTGAACTTGCGGGCTGGTAGGTAGTTGGTTTTATCAACATTATATAAATGTAATCTTAACATCTCGGAAATAGATAGTATTTAAGAGTAGGGGGTGGAATATAAGAATAGAATGTTTAAAAGTTTTTAGCATTTGAAATAAATAGTTTCCATGTTCCCCATTTTCTGTGAAGGGCCTTGTGCCTACCTTAGAAAGCAGAGGCTTCTGGTGGGTTTTCGAGAACTCGCCAAAGAAGCCGCGTCATTTTATTGGGAAGAGCCTTGTCCTAAGCTCTTCCGTTAAGTTACCTTGTCATGTCATTTACTGTCCCTACTTCAGATTTATTTTATTATTTATTTATTTATTTATTTTTTAAAAGATTTTATTTCATTATTTTTAGAAAGAGGGGAAGGGAGAGAGGCAGAGAGGGAGAGAGACATCAATGTATGGTTGCCTTTCACCTGCCTCCAGCCACAGACCTGACTGGAGACCTGGTTTGCAACCTGGTTATGTGCCCTGGCTGGGAATCGAACCTGCGACCTTTGGGTTTGCAGGCCGGCGCCTTATCCACTGTGCTACCAGCCAGGGCCAGATTTAACGTTCCGTGATTACTGTTTGAGATGTTTTGGAGGGTGGATTAACTATCTTCTGGACCGCTTTAAAGTCTTTAACATATGGGGTTTTGAAATCAGATATAGAATATTCATTTGTTCAAACTACATCTACAGTGAGCTGTTCGAGGTGGACCACATCCGAACCATATATCACATGTTTATTGCCCTCCTCATCCTCTTCATCCTCAGCACACTTGCGGTAGATTACATCGATGAAGGAAGGTAAGATAAGAAAAAGGGTGGTTCGCTAGTTCATTCAAGGGGTGTAGGGAGTTTTCACTGTATTTAATTTTTGGTAAAGGGTGATTTGGTTAAATCTGCTTGGGAACCGATTTGAGGTTGAGATCCCTCTCTTAAAAAGTACAACTAGAGGCAAAGAAGGGGAGCAGCTTAGACAAGAACCTAGTATAAAGGAACCATGGACATGGACAACAGGTGGGATTGACTTTGAGGGGAATGGGTGGGTGGGGAGGGGGACAGAGGGGAGCAAAATGGGGATGGATGTAATACAACAACAATAAAATTAAAAAAAAAAAGTACAATTAAGAAGAAAAAAATTTCGTTACTTTTGTTTTTAAAATGGTCTAGTTTAAGAGACTATAATTACTAGTTCCTAGTTACTTTTTCTAAATAAGAGAATTCTGTATATATGATTTACCAGTTTTTCTACTGTGATATGCATTTCAGGTTGAAACTAAAAATAAGTAGCTTATTAGAATTTAATATTTAAGAAAGATATTTCTTTTTAATATAAAAATTGAATTGTAACAATAAAAATGACAGTATGGTAATCATACATTGAATTCTATGCTTTATTTTTAGAAAATTAAATTTTGAGATAATATTATATTAATAGGGGTTTGAATTTTACCAATTTTCTTCTGAAAAATCTTTTGTACCTGATAGTGATTGCTATTTGGCTATGTTAAATACTAACTTTGCTATAGAATATTTTAGAGTTCAAAATGTATTAATTGGGGTTTCTACCCTTTGAGAAGGTCAAAGTCTTATTATTTTAGTTATCTTAGGTGTTTTATGTTCAAAGACTGTATTAGCTCAGGGCTTTTAGGAAATTTCTTGCTGGAATGTATTGTGGGGTAGAGTCTTAGCAGCTGTTTTCTATCCAGCACAACTGCAGTGACTTCAGTGCATTCATGTTGCTGTGTTTCATGAAGTTGAGTTTGGAGCCTGAAAGTTTTAAATTCTGTGAATCAATGCATGTTTTTAAAAATGTGCTTTTGTGTCTTTTTGCTGTGCATTTTCTTCCCAGGCTGGTGCTTGAGTTCAATCTGATATTTTATGCATTTGGCCAGTTTCATGTGGTCATATGGACATGGTTGGCCATGTTTTTGAGCACACTGTTGATTCCCTACTTCCTCTTTCAACACTGGGCTCGAGGCTACAGGGAGAGCCTTCATCCGATACTCCATTCTCTCTGCCATGGCTGGCTTTTTGTGATCTTCCAGTTTGGAGTTCTAGGTTTTGGACCACCGTACATTGTATTGGCATACACGCTGCCGCCAGCTTCCCGGTCCATCATTATATTTGAACAGGTAAGGTTTTGAATGTTGCCCTATACAATATGGTGCTTAGTTAAAATAATAATTATAACAATACTAATATCATCATTATTCTAATAATACTAATGTTCTGTTACTTTTGGTTGTTTAGTTGGATACATTTTTATATCTGGTTCTTGTGCTAGTATCTAACATTGAAGTGTTAAATTAGTTCATCTCATCTCATAAATTTGTTCTAGCTTCAGTGTGCTCTGATTTTTCATCGTTGAAATCATCTGGGACTCTTCTGGATAAGTTCAGATTTTGTTCTTGAACAGTTTGTAGTAGTTGTCTGTACTGTAAAATATTTTTGTCACTTAAAACCCTTTGAAATGTCAGATTCATTTTTTTTTTTTTTTTGTCATGTAACTGTCCCTATCTAAAGAACGGATTTATTCTGTTGGTACCCTTGAGGTTTTCTTACATTGGCTGTCCTTGAAATGCAATGTTTGACTAATGGAAAGGACCATGTCAGGAGACTTTTTGTATAGGCTATGAAGTTTCTTAATTTTTAATGTACCTGTAATAGCACTTTTAGATGCAAAATAATATGTTGGTATTATGTCCTTCCTTAGAGGTTTTTAATTTTCTTTATTCTATAAAATTGAATTTGAGTTGGTACATGTGATGTTAAAACATTCCTAATGTGACTGTAATGTAGTGTCGCTCTGGGGCTGCTTACGTGAGAGAAGACAGTGATAGAAAATTCATCTCTTCCTCCCTCTGCTCTCCTCTTTTAGATTCGCTTCATAATGAAGGCCCATTCATTTTTCAGAGAAAATGTGCCTCGGGTATTGAAGTCAGCCACGGAGAAATCAAGTATGTGAACCTATTACATCAAAGGGTTATTCATAGGATATTTCAGCCTTCAGTGTTTCCTGGGATGGCATATGACATTTTGCAGATATTACGTTTGATTTTAAATATATAGGATCCACATTGATTTGGATAACTATCTTCATTCTTTCCTGATTGTTTCTGTTTTGCCTTGGTACCTACAATTTAAAAACATTAGACTCTTACAACTCTGTGTAATCTTAGAATGTTAATACGCTCATTACACCCATGAGTGCTTATTACTCTTTGAATTGCTGCTTGAAACTCTAGGCATGATCTCTAAGTCACAGGAATAACCTAGTGTTGAGGGATTGGTGTATTGTCGTCAGAATTAGAGGTCACCCTTTAGGGAGGTCAGGAAAAAACAGAAGCGAAGGAGAGGTCATTTTTTCTTCTCTATTCTGTCCGTTCTCACTTCCCCTTTTTATTTTTCCTGAGAACTCCTGACTTAAGCATAGTTTTCCTTTCCAGGCACGGTCCCAGTACCCACAGTCAACCAATACTTGTACTTCCTGTTTGCACCTACCCTCATCTACAGAGACAACTATCCCAGGTAACAGCACTGTGAGGTGCGATTGTGAGGAGCACCTGAAGTACAGTGTGAATGTCCGGGGACAGGGAGGGACCAGCTCAGGTAGGGCTTCAGAGAATGTAGAGTGGATATGTAGCCCTGGCTGGTGTGGCTCAGTGGATTGCGCATAGGCCTGCGAACCAACGGGTTGCTGGTTCGATGCCTAGTCGGGGCACATATCTGGGTTGCAGGCCCAGTCCTCAGTGTAAGAGGCAACTATGCGTTGCTACTGTTCTCCCTCTTTCTCCCTCCCTTCCCCTCTAAAAACAAACAAGTAAATAAAATCTTTATAAAGAAAATGAATTTTCATTTTGTCACTGCCTGGGGAATCCCAAATGGTGATTCTAGCAATCTCATTTGATCACAGTAATTCTTAGACAGAATTATACAAGCATTCCATATGTTAGAAACAGTTTTCTATATGGGAAAATACTGTGAGGAGTTTCATTAAAGTTCAGTTATTTACTTTATCTAGAAAACTTACCTTGGTGCTTCCTTTTCTAGGACCCCCACTGTAAGATGGGGCTATGTTGCTATGCAGTTTGCACAGGTAAGCTTTGTTTTCCACTGCTGATTGGTGGGCAAGAAGGATTTGAATTTATTATAATAATTTAATCTATTTAAAGTGCTGGTCAATTCTTTCTGAAGTTTTTAAATTCTCAATACAGTGAAAAGTGTTTGCTTTGCCAACCTCAAAATTAATTTCCTTCAATAAGAGAATTTGTTTTAATTAAAATAATTCCATTTGGTCCTTTCAGTCACCATCTACATTAGTTTCCCTCTCCAGACCTATTTTTATATTTTTGAGTATATGTCGGGGGTGCGGTCTGACATCGCCCCCAACTCCTTATCAGAATCAAATCCCAGAAGGTTCCATTTTAAAGTCTTGTCTCAATCAAATGCCTATTTATGAGATAAATTCTTTCGGTATTTTCATGTAGCAGGAAAAGCAGGTTCCATGAGTCTTTTTAAAATGCCATTTGGAAAAGGATTGGGAAAAGGCCTGATAGAAACTAGGTGTTGAGTAATATCTGAATGGTATAGTTCAACAGTCTCATGTCATACTAATGTTAAAAGAAATGTATGTAAACATTAAGAGTTATATGCGTCTTCTTTTGGAGGAAGATCACCATCTTTCCTTACAAGCCATCATTCTTATAACTATACCTTTGCCGTTTTCCAGGTTTTTGGTTGCTTATTTTATATGTACTACGTCTTTGAAAGGCTCTGCAGCCCCTTGTTTCGGAACATCAAGCAGGAGCCCTTCAGCGCCCGTGTTCTGATCCTTTGTATATTTAACTCCATCTTGCCAGGTAATGTGGTTGCCAGGTGTTGGTTAATTTGGCCACTCGTAAAGTTGCGAGGAAGATAGAAAGCTGTTGTGCCTTTGATATACCTACTTCTTCACTATAAACTCATCTGCGTATATATACCCATGGTGATCTTTCCCTAAATGAAGTGTATTCCGGTCTGAATCCCATTTTTTTCGTAGGTCATCTGGCCTTCAAGTTGCTTTCTTTGGCTGAAAATGCATATTTACGCTTCATTTCTCTATCATCTGGCTCCTCATCCAACCAGGCTGCTGAAACGGCCTTTATTAGAATCACTAGGAATTTCCCGATTCTTTAGCCCCCATTTACTCTGATCTCCATGAAGCGCTAGCTTCTGTTGACCACGTCCTTTTGCTCCTTTATGCTCCTGTTTTCCCGTCCATTCGTCAGTCTTCGCACTTCTGACTTGCTCACTCCCTGGCAGATTTCAGGTGCTGGTGGACCAGCGGCGATTGCGACATTCTCTTTACTCTGGAAGCTTGCAGTCTAATTACATATACAGTGTTCTTTACTTCTTTCCATTTTCTCTACTGATTAAGTGTTAGTGACATTTTCCACAGTCATCCTTTCCCTTCTCTCTCTCTGATTGCTGTCCAAGATTTACTGTAGTAAATTCTTTATCTGCCCCTCTAATAGTCTGTGTGTTACATGCTGGGTCTTCCTCACTAGGCTACAAGTTCCTTGAGGTCAGGGATTGTGTCTTATAGCCACTCAGCCAGTCACAGTCACTCCCATCTTGCCTAATCCATGGTAGATGCTCCATAAATATTTTTGAATAAATAAGTGAATGAAAGAATGAAAGCAGTGGGCGTGTAAATGCATATTTTACATTATAATGTAATGTATGCTCCATAAGGAGGATAAACAAAGTGTTGATTGACTTTGTATCATATCAGAGATGACATTTGACATTGGGTATTGAAACTAGATAGGCATTTGCCTGGCAGAGCAGTGGGGAAAGGTGCTTTCAGGTAGCGGGATGGCTGCAGAGGCATGGACTTCCTTTAGCATGGCCGAAGTCCAGTTGAGGGTGACGTTTGCAGCAGTGGGAGTAGAGGCAGAGATAAGGACCCTGTCACTATTAACATTCAGGGCTGGATAATTCTTTATTTGGGGGGACTTTGTGCCTTGTGCTATGACAACCAAAAATGTCTCCAGAATTGCCAGATGGCCCTTGGGAGGTGAGAGACCAAGTATCCCCTAGTTTTAAACTGGTTTAGAGGAATGCAGGAGGGCCAGATTCTAAAGTTAGGTCATACATCGAGGCATTTCTGTCAGAAACAGGCTGGGTCATTTGTCATCTGTAAAACCCATTTGGAAGGAAGATACTGTATACAATTAAAATAACTTCTGAAAAACACTTATCGTCTCCGGAATGGGTTAGCTGGAATAGTAATTTTTATTTTAGCTAAACAGCTGATGACGTAATTAACTCCTGTTTGGAAAGACTCAGTGTTGTTCATTTTATTTTAGGTGTACTGGCCCTGTTACTTGTTTTCTTTTCCTTTTTGCACTGCTGGCTCAATGCCTTTGCTGAGATGTTACGCTTTGGTGACAGAATGTTTTACAAGGTAATGTATACTTAAACTCACTTTTCACATTTTATTCTGTCCTCATTGCCAGGTATTTAAGCGTTGTTGGCTTTTAGCTTCTTAACATGAACATTGTGAAATGATTTTTTCCCCACAAATTTTACCAATATTGAGTTTGAGATTCTGATACTAATGCAGTTGGTAAAGCCTTCTCTACTACTTCAGGTGTCTTCCCCTTTCATACAGCGTATAGTTTTTCCTAGAGCCTGTGTTGGTAATTACCGAAGGAAGGGCGATATGAGACCTTGCTGACTGTAGATTCCCTTGAAATTATCTGTCTGGTGTTGTTAGAGTCATGTCAGCAAATTATTCCATTTAAGATGGTTGAGGGAAGGAAAGAACTTTGTCCTCTTTTATATTTGAAAGGCATTAATTCTGCTTAAAATAGTATTCTGTACTTCCAAATTGAAATTCTAGACTAGAATTTCAAAGTTGAGTTCTAGGCTAGAGCCCAGGTCTAGAATTTTGTTGGTTGGTTGCGGTTTTGTCAACTCTCTAAACCCACCACTCCTTTCTCAAATGAAGAGTGAGGGTAGGCTGTGTAGTTGAGGTGTCTGAGTGCCTTGGTCTGATCTTAAAGTAGGCGGGGAGCAAGAGCAGTGCAGTGGAGCACCAGGTTTGGGTGTTTCCACCAGCTCTCTCCCTGCACAATGTTCTGTGTGAGACCAGCAGCCAGCTCCCCGGCGTTAGCCTGCTGCCCCGGTCTGTGGGCTTGGCATTCTCTCATTGTGTGTCAGGTATGGAGGATTTACACATTGTTGTTTAGAGGAATGGTAGATCAAATGATATAAATCTAGTATGTCTTCCACCATAACTTGTCTTAATAATGAGGCAAGATGAACCACCAAATTAATCGTATATAGAACTAGAATTAATGTCCTATTGAACATTAATAACCAAAATGCCCTTTACGATTTTTCTGACCTCAGTTTATGGACTAACAATTGATTAGAACATATTCTTGGAGATATGTGTATGTTCTTTGGGAATATTCAGGGGCTTTTGCTTTGACGCTGTATGCATAGATGTATATATTATAGTTTTATGGCTTTGCTTTTTTCCTCAGGATTGGTGGAACTCCACCTCCTACGCCAACTACTACAGGACCTGGAACGTGGTGGTCCATGACTGGCTCTATTACTATGCCTACAAGGACTTCCTCTGGGTAAGCAGCAGGATTTAGCTGATGTTGTTCAAGAAATGGAGGTTCTTTTTCAGAAAGTGTTAGTATTGTATGGAACACTAAGAAGTTATATTCAGTTGTCTTCAATCCTTTTGTGAGCCCAGTATGCCTAAGAACCCTGCTTTGAGTAGTACTGCTCAGAGACCATGTGAACAGTTCCCGGTTCATGGTTTTGCTCTGGATTTTATTTTACGTGATTAGGGAGTAAAAATGCATGTAAGCATGAGGAGAAAATGAACTGTTCCACCATTTATAGGTCATTTCTTACAGACATCACTGTTAGCAAAAAATTTCCCTCTAGCCTTATTTACTTGTCCATTAAAAGTGGAGAAACACCTGTGTTTGGATTTATATCTCTCCAGTTGGTCAAGGGGGCAGGGGACTTTAAGACATTTCTCAGAGCAGAATGTATTTAGACTAATGAAGTGTCAATCTTGAATCTTACAATGGATTAACACCAGTATATCTGGATCCTTGGCCAAGCTATCATATATGTATTTGAGTGTTCTTTCATTTATATATCTAGTTTCACAATGGACAAGGCAAGTGTCCTTCTAAATCTTAGTTTTGTTACCTAAAAAATGGAGAGGATGCCTGTCCTACCTACCATACTGTGTTGAGGCTTGATGTGTTCTTTATTATACAAAAACTATGTGTTGTCAGAGTAACTTGTAAGTTATTAATGTTTTAAAAATATGCCCACATTTTTTCAACACTAATTTTTTTTTTGCATTTTATTTTTAAAGTATTGATTATGCTGTTAGAGTTGTCTCAGTTTTCCCCCCTTCCCCCCCCATCTGCCTAGTACCCCTCTTCCCTCCAGCAATCACCCTCCTTAGTTCAAGTTCATGGATCATGCCTCTAAGTTCTTTGGCTTTTCCATTTCCTATACTATTCTTAACCTCCCCCTGTCTATTTAGTTCTTACCAATTATGCTTATTTATTTTTTTTTTTTAAGATTTTATTCATTATTTTTAGAGACAAGGGCAGGGAGGGAGGAAGAAAGGGAGAGAAACATCAATGTATGGTTGCCTTTCACCTGTCTCCAGCCACAGATCTGGCTAGAGACCTGGCTGAAGACCTGGTTATGTGCTCTGGCTAGGAGTCGAACCAGCTGCTTTTGGGTTTGCAGGCCGGCACCTATCCACTGAGCCACCAGCCAGGGCTCAATTATGCTTCTTGATCCCTGCACCATTTTCCCTATTCTTCCTCTTCCTCCTTCTAGCTGATAACCATCCAAATGACCTCCATACCTATGATTCTGTTCCTGTTCTGGTTGTTTGCTTAGTTTGTTTTCGTTTTTTGTTTTGTAGATTAAATTGTTGATAGTTGTGAGTTTGTTGTTGTTTTAATGTTCATAGTTTTGACCTTTTTCTTAAACATTTCAGGTAATAATGGCTTGGTGGTCATGAACTCCTTTAGCTTTACCTTGTCTGGAAAGCACTTTTATCTGTCCTTCCATTACAAATGATAGCTTTGCTGGACAAAGTAATCTTGGTTGTAGGTCCTTGCTTTTAATCACTTTGAATATTTTTTGCCAGTCCCTTATTACCTGCAAAGTTTCTTTTGAGAAATCAGCTGATAATCTTACGGGAATTCCTTAGTAGGTAACTGCTTTTCTCTTGCTGCTTTTAAGATCGTCTCTTTCTTTAACCTTTGGAATTTTAACTATGATGTGTTTTGGTTGTGATCCTCTTTGTGTCCGGCTTATTTGGGAGACTCTGTGCTTCCTAGACTTGTATATCTATTTTGTTCACCAAGTTAGGGGAATTTTCCTTCATTATTTTTTCAAATAAGTTCAATTTCTTGCTTTTCCTCTTCTCCTTCTGGCACCCCTATGATTCGTATGTTGGTACATTTAAAGCTGTCCCAGAGGTACCTAATCCTCTCCTAATTTTTTTACATCCTCATTTCTTCTTTCTGTTCTGGTTGAATGTTTATTTCTCCCTTTTGTTCCAGGCCACTGATTTGAATCTCGGCTTCCTTCTATTCACTGTTGGTTCCCTGTATATTTTGATTTCATTTTATGCAACCTTCATTCCTTCCTTTATTGTTTTGCTGTACTGTATGAGTTCTTTAAGCATCCTTATCACCAGTGTTTTGAACTCTGCATTCAATAGGTTGGCCATTTTGTTTAGTTCCTTCTCTGGGGTTTTATTCTGTTCTTTCATTTGGGCCGTGTTTCTTCGCTTCCTCAACATGGCAGCCTCCCTGCGCTTGGGTCTGTGTGTTAGGTAGAGCTGCATTTACTCTGTCTTGGTACATAGCCTGCAGAGCAAAGGCACCTGTACATTTTGTTGGGCGAAGCCTTAGGTAATTGTCAGGATGTGGCACCCCCGTCACTGTTTGCCCCTCTCTGGCGGGAGCCCGGAGAGGAAACATGCTGCTGCCTGGCTGCTGGCAGTTTCCCCAGCAGTTTGCAGTCACTTCACCCACTTCCTGTATGGGATTGGAGCCCTTCTAGGTGCGGCCCTGGGGTTTGCATACCTTCTAAGAACGCTGGCCCTGTAAGTGGCAGAAACCTGGCAGTTTTTCTGTCACTCTGAGCACCACTGGTTTTTACTCCAGAGGTAATTGTGGTTTAACTTCCTGGTGTTGGAACCCTCGGCTGTGCCACCTGGCCTGGCTCAGGGATCACTCACTCCCAGGTGCCCCTCCCGATTTTTACCTGCCGCACAGTGAACGTGGGATCTTCTGTCCCCGCGCTGTTCCAGCCACATCACCTCTCTGCCCCATCTCACAGCTCTGCCCCTCCTCCCTGCCTGGATGATGTGGCTGGTTGGCAGACTTGTACGCAGCTCAATTTCCTGATGGTTCTGAGGGTTATTTGTTGTGGGGATCTGGCTGTAATTCTTTACCACGGTTGCGGAAGGAGGTAAAGCGACTCTGCCTATGCCTCCATCTTGACTGGATGTCTTTCAGCGTGAATGGTTTTCCGAGTGGCTCATTTTAGTAAAATCGGGATTTTTAAGCATAGGTGTTTTTGTAATTGTTATAATACGTTTGGATCATAGGTTGGGAAATCATATATAAGTACAGTTAAATAGATGCCTTCAGTGTGCAGTAATTACAAACCTATGTAGCTCATGCTTAATCACTGACTTTTAGAAAACCACTGTCTCAAGGCTATACTCTCAGGGGTCGTTCCTGGAGTTTGTTGCGAGCGAAGTTTCTTGGAACTCACCGAGCGCCCGCACCTGGAGACTCCGTGCTCCTGGCTTTTGGTGTTGCCTTCGCGAGCGTTCTTCTCTTCCATGGGAGAAGGGGGAGAGGGCGCAGTCTGCGTGGTCATGAGAAATGATAATCATAAATAAAACTGTACCTGACGTTGTCCTCTTACTGCAGTTGTTTACTAAGAGGTTCAAGGCAGCTGCCATGTTAGCCGTCTTCGCCCTGTCTGCTGTTGTGCACGAATACATCCTGGCCGTCTGCTTGAACTTTTTCTACCCGGTGCTCTTCGTGCTCTTCATGTTCTTCGGGAGTGAGTATCGCGGCAAGTCGTGAGGACTGAGTATGATGCCCAAAGAGGAACTTACAAAATGGAGTATAAAATCAGTGTAGAAAGTGAGAGAGTAAGCGCTCATGCATTTCAAGGCAGTGTTTGCTTGTCGGAGGGTAAGAGCATTGATTCTAAGTAACTAGACACAGCTCTGTTTCAAGGTGTTTACACTTCAGAATAGAGAAATGAACCAAATAACAGCTTGAAGACGATTGGTAACTGTTGGTAGGTCACAACAACTAGAAACAACACCTTCCCCGTTCTATAACTTGGTCATCGTTCGCGTTGATCTGGGGGAAGGGGCAAGTTAGAATATGAGTCCGTGGGATCCATATTGCACTTGTTCTAACTCTGATTTCCAGTGCAGCTTCATTTTTACTTACAGGACTAGTGGCCAGAATAAAACACATATGATCACCCAACTTTGATGCTGATTGCAATAGATGAGCATAGCACATCTGAGGCTGCTTATGGGCTGTTTTCATAAATGTGTTTTGTTACCTTCTTAACTTCAGTGGCTTTCAACTTCATTGTCAACGATAGTCGGAAAAGGCCGATTTGGAACGTCATGATGTGGACATCCCTTTTTGCTGGCCATGGGGTCCTCCTGTGCTTTTATTCTCAAGAGTGGTATGCACGTCAGCACTGTCCTCTAAAAAATGTGAGTCATCATTCAGGCCCGGGTGGATAGGTGACATGTTTGTGCTCACTTGTGAGGGTTGGAGGGCAGTCTTGAGAGGGGGGATGGAGAGTCTGGAGATTATGATGAATTAATGTTAAGGGGAGGGAAACATGAACTTGTTATCTGATCTTACTGCACCGTTGTTGGAATTTTTCTTTGCTTCTCTTCCCTTTGAACCCTCCCATTTTTTGGTTCTCTTCTTTTCTTCTCTTTTACTGCTTTTACTTTAGGTCCTTCTAATTTTTTTCCTGTGTCCTAAAATAGGGTTTTTCCACCACACACGTACCTAAACATACATATCTTTTTACCTCTTCTTTTCCAAAGTATTAACTCCTTGTAAAAATGCCCAGCTACACTCGTGTGCCTAGGATCCCATTTCCCTTGATTCTTTTGTTGTTGTTTTATTTTTCTTGATTATACAAGAGTCTTATTCTTAGAGCATTACCTTTCAGCTGCATACAGATAACTCCCAAATATTTAGGGGGTGCCTTCATTATATATTTGTCTATTGCTCATAGGCACCTGTACCTGAAAATGCCAACAAATTAATCAGCTTCTCTGCCAAAGCTCCTCCTGTCTGTTCTGCCTTCACTGTGCCGCCTGCATGCTCCCTCCCTATTCCCATTAATCTCCTCTGTGCATTTGAACTAAAAGTAGAAGTGAGCTCAAAATAGAATGCAAGATAGAAAGAAGCACTACCTATTTGAAAGTTGGTCAGAAATGCAAGGGTTTGCTGGGATTCAAAAGCTTGATATAAAGCCTCTAAGTCAAATCTGTGCTATAGATGAAATTAATGAACATCTTGGGAATTACTGAGCTGCTTGTAACTTAAAGGTTACTGAAATCAGGGGAGGCATTTTAGAGGTGTAGAGTATATCACGTTAACACCCCTCTCTCCCCCCACACCTCAAATGCATAGTGCACATAAGTAAACCATGTTTCTGTTTTCCTTGAAGCCAACGTTTCTGGATTATATCCGGCCACGTTCCTGGACTTGCCGTTACGAGTTTTAGAAGTTCGGACTTTGTTTCCTTCTTGACACTAAAGATTGGGTCTTCTGCCTGATATGGGGCCAGCATCTGTTTCCAGCTGTTACTGATGAAGTTCTTTGTTACTTGGACCACTCCACACTGACAGATGACTTGCACCTGTCCTAGGTCACCTGGCGCTGAGCTGTTGGAAGTTGACTGAAATTGTGTACACTCAAGCAGTGCTTTCTTGTTTTGGGGAAAAGGGAACCTTATAGCTAACGTAATGACAGATTTTTGCTGGATCATGTTGTCTTAAGCCTCAGAAATTATATCTGTGTTGTTTCTTGACTATCTAACTAAAGACTAAACATCATGTTTTCTTGGCCACTGAAGTAGCCAAAGCATGAAGAAATCAGTTAAATACCTTTGACTTAGAAATTTTTTCATGCACACTGTTGAAATGTATGCTAATTAAGCATGCAATGGGAAAGAAGAAAATTTGGAACATTTTGCTATTTTAGTAGAAAGAGAAAATATCTACGTTCCAAAGATAATATACATACTAATAATGTTTTGTTTTGTTTTTGAATTTGCCTCTGTCCAAGTTTTCCTTTCACTAGACAATGTAGGTCATGGTGTCCATGAAGCAAAATTATACCTTTCACCTTAAATTCTTGAATTTGATTTTATAATATTATATATTGAGAGAAACAGATGTATTAAGTAAGGGAAAGAAGGCATAGGACAAAATATATGTCCTTTTATAACTTTCAAAGTAATTTTTAAAAATGACTTGCAGTCAATCATGTGTTTGAATTATTTTATCACAAAACTTACATGGAAAATAATTTAAAGGAAACTTTAAGGTCGTAACTTTTAAGTTATTTAGAAATAGCCTTTGGTACAGTTACTTTGTTGTCTCGTGAATACTGACTTGAATTATTTTGCAGACTAGTAAGTCTGTAACAAAAGTATTAATCACCTCCATTAATATTAAATTGATTATAAAGATCCAGGAGCTGGCTTCTGTATTTGCTCAATTATTATACTTTTAATAACAGTATACTTTATGTGAAACAAATTGCTATGTGATCATTTTCAAGAAAATGTATTCTATTATGTGATGTTCCCATGTTATGTGATACCCATTACTAATACTGTGTGGTGGGGGGAAATTATTTTGTTTGTGTGTCTGAGGTGTGATTAGATTTGTAAAGGTTGAGCATTGGAAGGAATATCAGAGATTATGTACATGGTTCAACTTTACACCCAAAGAAGTAAGACTTTCAAATTATTCAAGAGATGATTGTTATTTGGAGCAGCCAACTTGATGGGTTCTCTTGGTAATCTAGCAGGCTTACTATCATCCAGAAATTTTGGGAAACCTCTTCCAAGTTGGTTTCAAGATAGTTTGAGTCTCACAAAAGGTAGAAAGAGTTTCTTAATAGTCACAACTCAATTTGTACCACAAGTACCAAGTTTTATCACCTATTTTATTCCCTGTACCTTTGGTCCAGATGAAATGAAAGTTTTAAAATATCAAATCCAACTTGAACAGACAAAAGTGTACCTCAAAGGAGGCTGTCTTCAAAAAGGTCCCACTAATTACCTGCAGGAGAGCCTTGTGACTGTAATGGAACCATAACCTCCAAACAAGACTGCTTTAGTATTGCTTCTAATTTCTGGTGTTGTTTCTCTCTTTCTTTTAATAAAATGAGTCAACCACTTAAATTTATATCTACATTTTAATGATAATGAGGGAGCCAAGAAAAGGAGGTTGCGCTAAGACTTGGTGACGAATAGGCTAGCGTATTGAAGCTTGAGAACAGTTCTTAGGTCTGTATGTCTGTTAAGTACTGTAAACATGCACTTGCATTGAGAAGGCTCCAGCCGCATGGGACTGGTGCCAGATACTGTATTTGTAGGACTGATTATGGCTGTTTTAAAAAACAAAACCCTCATCTTCTCTTTGTGTATTAGTGATTGTTTTCCTGCCTAAGATTTTTACGTGACAACAAATAAGAAGTGTATAATTGGAGACTCTTTAGAATGCTAAGACTGTCCTAAGAAATTTTCAGAAACACTCAAAGGAATAGCCACTTTCTGTGAAAGAAACTAATCGGGCAGCCATGGTCTTATCACTGGCTGCTTTTAGCAAAAGTCTTTAAACAAATAAATAAAGCAAAAACTACTTACTAATGTGTTTCAGGAAGATTTATTGATTTTTTTCCCCCATCTTGCTAAAATTACTTTCAGTTACTGTATGATACTTTTTTTTGTTCGAAAAGTAATAGTTTAAAATTCCTTTCCTGAAAGAAATAATGATAGTAACTGTTTTGGTTGTGTTACCCAAGAGAACAACTAAGATCTCTAACTTTGCCATAAATGTGTTAGCTGCTTTTATTCTCAATCTTGGATGGTGAAGGAAAATGGAATTTTGGGGGGTTTTGGTGGATTCACCTAATGCAATTGTCTCAAATTAGAATTTAATTAGAACACTGAGGCTGTTTTTTAACTTGTCAGAAACGACAACATTTGAAAGCAAAGGGAATGGAGAAATAATTTTTCCTTTTAAATTGTTACAGGGTAAAAGTGGATGGCATTGGCAGGTTAAAGTACAGTGTGAAAATGTTCGATGTTTGCAAACATATTATGCTGTAGAAGTAACTCATTTAGTCTAGGTGATTTTAATCATAATTTCAAAATTATACTTGCCTGAAAATTGAATCTTAAAATCTTACAGAAAACAGGACATTGTGTGTTTAAAAGCTGTTCATGTGGGCCGTGTAGCCTACAAAGATACAATTTCTGAATTGTTGAAGTCTTTTATGCAAGGAGATAATCTTTGTTTTAGGTGGTCATAAATAATTTTGAGTAAAATTTACTGTTTTGTGTGGTGAAGAGGAATGAAGGTAAACTCGTACAACTGCAGAAACCAGCTAGCCTAAACCATTGAAAATAAGTTGTTCGCCCAGCACGTAAAATGGACAAAATATAGCTGCTTCTGGTTGAGATAGAGTTGGGAGGATGCTGGAGCCCTTAGTGTTTGTACACCCATTTTCTCCGACGCCCCATTGGAAAACCAATGGTACAAGGAGAAGAGCGTGTACCCAGACTTTGGTTTAGGGGTAGCCCCATACCTACTAGCAGTGTCACCTTGCGCAGAGTTGCTTAGTTTATCAGAGCCACAGTTTTCCTCATCTGTAAAATGGGGTAACAACTACCTACCTCATAGGTTCTTGTGAAGCCCAAGCCCTGGCAGAAATAGGGCCTTGTTATTTTCTTATCCTCCATAAATTTTAAACCTAAACCCTGATGATCTCGTTGGAATCCTTTTCTAAAACTAAAGGATTCCAGTGCTGCAAACTTCCGAAAATACGGACTTCTCTTTGAAGACTCTGGGAATGGTGTGGTTTGGCATCATACCCTGACTGATGTAATAGGCTCTCTCTAAGAATTGACCAGATTTGAATGAGGTTGTTAAAGGCAATCACTGATGTGTCCACCTGCCCAGATGCTTTTCACGCTTAATGGGTGAGCATTCTGGTAGGGTCGCAAGCTTGTGGAAAGAAATGCATTTCTGCTTTTACCGAGTCAAGTGTTTAAAACTAGTGTGTATACTTCTTACTTGAGTTTTAGAATCTATGGAGAGGAAGGAAACTAATGAGGCCTTTTTTCTGTCTGTGTAAGGAATGCTTCTAGTCTTGGAAGGCAGAAGAAACTTCTTAATGGAAGATGGCTCATACTTAAATGATGTGCTTACTAATCTTGTGCAAAATTTCATAGTTTATGTAGTTTCTATAATATGATTTCTGTGTGTGGATGATATATATACATATTATATATATAGTCTGTCCTGAAAGTGTCGAGCCAATGTATGTATTTGCCATTGAAGAACTGTCTGAGACATTATTTTGTGAATCTTATCCCTAGGCTTTATGGTTATGGCTTAGAAATGGAAGGAACTGGGACATAAATGTTTTAAGGAATGGTATTACTACAACTTACATTTGTGAAACCTATGTTGATTAGTTTCTAACGTCACTCAAGTTTTCAAAGGAGGTAAAATATCTGTATGGCTGCTTCAGTTGAAATGGAACGTGGAGCCCTTTTTCCTTGATTTATCCATGCCCTTCCCCACCCACAATTTAATGCCCAGGGTGGAAACCGATAAAGGATAAAATTGGTAACACCTTAATTAGAAAGCTATACAAATTATATAACCTACTGAATCCTTAATAAAGTTTCCCCCCTGTAAAGTATAAAGACTTCTAAAACAACTTTGAACTTGAGAAAAAGGAAGAGTTAATCTCAAAAGTGATGTAGTTTTAAAAAGAATTTAAGATTGTCTCAGTACTCATTTCTTCTAAATGCTTTCTTCCTTATTTCCACATGATTATATTTACATTTCTTCAATCCACATGCCCTTTCCGCTAACAGATACTTCATTCTGCTTCATGCTGTTCTTTTGTTTGTTTTAATGAAGTGGTTAAGAGTTTTAAGTGACTTCCCTTTGTTTGAAGAAACTTAAAAACATGAGGCAGTTCTGGGCACCTAGTTGTGTCGGGGTACAATTTGAATTCCCATGTGTCAAGGGGCCAATTCCTCGGTGGGAGGATAGCCTCCTTCCTCTGCCCCTCCCAAGGTATCTTAAAGGTGTTTCTGTAATTAAAGAGGCCTTTTCTAATTAATTCTCGCTTTCTCTTTTTTCCTGAATTCCTTTTCCCTCTTCCCCTCCAAACCCTGTGTCCCCGATCCCAATGCTGCCACTTTGTGTAAGTGTGCATTGTATTCAGATTACCTTAAACTTTTTAAGCTTTAAAGAGTCTACATACACAAAAAGGCAAACTACTGCCGATGTGAAGAAAGTGGTAAATAAATAGATTTGGAAAAAAGCCTGTTGTTTAAAAAGTAACTTCATGTACATAAATGCTTTTCATCTAATATCAGGCAGCTTTACATGCTGAATGCAGCCAAAGAGAAGGCAGATAACCGAACTTTCTTATCCGGGATAATGGAGAGCCACGATACAGATGACAAGTAATGGGACCCAGTTGTGACTTGATTTGCACCAACAGAAGTAGTAACACTGACTGCTGGACCTCCCTCTTTATAATGGTCATTATTTGTTACTTGATTCCTTTTGTTGTTGGCCTTTGAAGGCAGGAATGGGTTTTCTAACCTTCTCTAATGCTGTTAGGTTTCTAGTAAAAGGTGGAAATGTGTTGGCCAGGAAGTGTGCCTTTTATGTTTTTAAATCCCCACTGGATGGTATGTTCATTGATTTTAGAGAGGGGAAAGAAGAGAGAGAGATACAAACAGACATGGATGTGGGAGAGAAACATTGATCAGTTGCCTCCCATAAGTGACCTGATCAGAGAGTGAACCCACAACCCAGGCATGTGCCGTGACCAGGAAGTGAACCTACAACCTTTTGGTGTTGGGTCAACGCTCCAACCAACTGAGCCACCTGGCCAGGGTAGAAGTATGCCTTTATAGAAAGACTTGGGCAAACTGATTTTGAAGCAAGATGAAGTGTTTCATTTCCCTCCAAAGAATCTTATAATAGGAACATAATATGAGTAGGATTTGACATTGAAACATTCTATACGTGGAAACGTATACCATCATCTCTCCTTGTCTGAGGGGAATTTGTTCTAAGATCTCCCGTGGATACCCAAATCCGCAAATGCTCAAGTCCCTTATATAAAATGGCATGCTTGCTTATAACCTACACATCCTTCTGTATAATTTAATCTCTGAATGCAATGTAAATGCTGTGTAAGCAAAAAAATGTGTCCAGGAGATGCAAACATCCTAGGCCTGACTACGTAGTACCTCTGTCAGCAACAATTACTTTTTACTTTTTTTCAAATATTTTCCATCCACATTTGGTTGAGCCTGCAGATGCAGGACCTGTGGACCTGGAGGGCCCACTCTGTGTACTGACAGCTGTGAAAGCCTAGTTACCCCCCACAGTGTGGCTTTCCCCACTGGCCTCTGCAGAGGACTGAGAGGGGCAGGTCCCCCCAGAGATGAGACATGCCTCTCAATGAACCTGCTGAAGTTTAGGGTCATGTCCTGTGAGGCACAGCTTGCATTTGAACCCAAATTAACTAGATTCGTGGACCTGATTAAGAGCTGGAGAGGCCATTCTGTGAACATACTGTGAGAAATAGCACATGGCATGATCATCTTCAGCTTGGTGTGGTCACTGAGCTTGCTCTCTACAGAAGCCCAACTTACTGTACGATAAGAAAGATGAACTTGCTCTAGATTGTGTTAACGGCCTGTGCCAGTTCTGTGCTGTGCACTGCATGTACACTTGCGAATAAGAAAAAAAGTCTCACTTGTAGACACACCCGGGTGGAATTAAAAGGGTACCTCGGTGAACCGAATGCTAACTGAAAACTACGATAATCAGTGGAGTCATTTCAGGATGAGTGATGTGCTTGTGTGGAAGCAGAACTAGAAGCCACTCTGCCCTGGGAAGCACTGGGCTGAGCAGTGCCTAGGCTGCTCATGCTTCTTAGTGTCTCTTTCAAAACATTTTTCATGAATACCTTCAGTTTTAGTCACATTGAAAAGTTCTGGCCTACTTCCCACTTGGACTCCTTCAGGGAGCTTTGCATGCTGTGCTGTGTTTTCGTGCCCACGGAGGTGTGTGTAAACCCCGCCCTTGTGTGGAAAATGAATTGGTAAAAAGGACATTGCTGTAAAAGCACACCCCTGTTCCGTGTGTTCTTCCCAGTTTTCGGGCATGTTTGGTGATCCCACGGGCTCTCTTCTGAGAAAATGTTCAAGCCATGCACAACCCTGCTACTGAGTTGGTGTGAAGCTGCCAAAAAAGCCAGCCAGCACCAACAGGCAATATTTGCTCCATGGACAAGTATGACTGTACATTTACAGTCCTGACATTTCTTGCATTCTATCTTACTCTAGGATTCCCTTGGTATAATTCAAAATTATGAGAGGAGTTTAAATTGTATTCTTTGATAGCAGTGGTCTTAGTGTAATGTTCTTATGTTCCCTGCTGTTGTGCTTACTACTTTATATACTTTCGCAACTGTAACCCAGACCTTTGGTCAAGAAACAGAATGGATAATCACACCTTTGCACAGGCTAGATGAGAAGTAACCTTTGATGTCTTTTACTTCACACCACAGATCCAATTACTTAACCCCATTGGCTTTGCTGTAATCTCTTATTTTCTTTTTAAAGATTTATTTATTATTTTTAGAGAGAAGGGCAGGGAGAAAGGCAGAGAGGGAGAGAAACATCAGTGTATGGTTACCTTTCACCTGCCTCCAGCTACAGACCTGGCTGGAGACCTGGCTTGCAACCTGGTTATATGCCCCAGCTGGGGAATTGAACCTGCGACCTTTGGATTCGCAGGCTGGCGCCTATCCACTGTACCATCATCCAGGACTTGCTGTGCTCTCTTAAATCTGTTCACTTATATCCAGTTCTTCTATCAATGCCCTACTTAGATTTTTTTTTTTTTAACCTAGGTTAAGATTATGCAAGGTGAGTTACCCTATTCTCCCAATACCTAAATGATAAATCATGCACAAACTGATGTTGGAGTTTTGGAACTTCTGAAGTTCAGTATCTTGGTTACAGGTTCCAAATTATTTAATGTAGCGTCACACCACCAGCGAGGAGCAGGAAAGAAAATGCACTTAGGGAGAAAATTACCCTCCACCTGCTTGTGCGTTGGGTCACGGTTTCGATGGTTGCCAAGTCTTTAAAGGTGAACTCTGTGAGCTGTATCTTTTAACCCTTGGAAAAACTCGAGGAAAATTAGGGTGCTGGGATACAGGGCTAAAGGCTAAAATGCTGACATCCAAGGTGTTAGGGAGAATCCCGTGCGGGCTGTAGAGATTTTCCTTTTAAACCCTCAGGATGTGCGAATGAGAAAGGAACACGATGTGGGACAGTTGCCTCCTGCAAGTGACCCAGGGGACGGAACGGCCACCCTTTGGTGCACAGGACTATGATGCTCCAGGTAACCGAGCCACCCGGCCAGGATTTAGAGATTGTTTTTATTTTCAACATTTTGCTCATCTTCGCTATTACTCTTCGCTATTACTGTGGAAACGAGCCATCTTCCCGATCGTTCGTCCCAAAGGCGGAGAGGAGGCGGCGGCCTCTAGCGGGCACTGTCGCCAGCCCGAGGGAGGAAGCCCCGAGCTCCAGACGCTTTCGGGCTCCGAGAGGACGGCCGATTAAACATCTTCATCCTTTGTTACTACTGAACCTACGCTGGGACTTCAACGCGCGGGGTCCCCGAGAGCCTGGCGGGGTTTTCCTAGCGGTCTCCCCGCTCGACAGGCGCGCCGAAGGCAGCCCCACGGGCAGCGGCGGAGCCTCGGGGTCCTGGGTTGCTATGACGACATGGAGACGCTCGAGAAGAAGCGGATGTCTGGCGCGAAGCAGAATTTATGCCTTCGGGTCGCCGGGGTCTGTTTCCCGTCACTTCTGGGGCCCAAAGGTGCGAGCGGTGCCCGAGTTCCTGGGCGCTGCTTGTGGGGGAGGCTGGGGACCGAGCCCCCAGGGGTGCGGGCGGCTGGCGGGTGGCCGAGGGTGCCCTTCCTGGCCTGGGTGCGGACCCTGGCACAGCCACGGGCTTCTTAGTCGCGCCAGGTGACCCGAGGGGACGCAGAAATCGCCCCAAAGAAGTAAAACCCATACTAGCTGCATTGTCATCTCCGCTATTCAACGCGCGCTCCTAGCGGGTCCCCCTCTGCCTGCCCCCTGCTCAACTTGTCGCTGGCGTCTTTCTAGGTTACCTTTCTGGGAGGCCATTTCAAATTACCGAAGAGAGTGATAGGAGGCCCTGTTTGTTATGGCTCACCTGAAAGCGCCCCCCACGTCGCTCGAGGGCAAAAAAGGAAAAGTCTCTGCAGCCAAGGAAGAGACAGGTAAAGTTCTTCAGGGGTCCCGCCGACATGAAGAATCACGGCCGTGGAAGAAACCATGATCCGTTCACCGTTCTCTTTAATCTGAGATTTCAGGGTATTTTAAGTAGCTTTGTTTTTCCGCCATATTTGTCATAACATCAAAAGCCAGGCCTTGTATTGTATTTTTGAGTCAGACTCCTGTTTCACTACCCACCTGGGGACTGCTGTGTGATTTTTTTCCCCCCAAAGGCTGATTCTTTTATACTGTTTTAAATTCACTCTTTAAAAAATGTCAATAGTTATTTGAAACTACTTTTTTGGTGCCTCGTAAGGAACCAGTTTGGGGTTTCCTTAAAAAACTAAAACAAGTTTGCATCATCTTAAGACTATCCCAGTTAGTTGAGCAAGTGAATTGAATTTATTTTTCAACTTGGAGCTTGGAATAATGAAAGTTCACGGTTTGTGAATCCGTGCCTGATGGAAGGGGAAGTAGGGCAGGTATGAGTTTGTTTTCCTTGACCAGATGACGTTTGAAGTGTAAATATTCTTTGTATTCTTGGTGACCAGAAACAGTGTTTCCTTTGTTAGAAACAAATAGATGAGTCAGCCTGGAAATCACCAGCTAACTCCAGAAAAAACATAATAAGCTATTCTCTCCCATTACTTTCTTAGGACTTCCTGAACTAAAGATGAAAAAAGATATGGTGGATCCTTCAAAACCCCTTCCTACTTCCCTTCAGAATGAATTCATCCCTGAAGAAGTTCTTCTTTCTCTGACCTATGCAGCCAATGCAGGTCCTTGTCCTGAAAACTTACTGCCTCCTAAAAAAATTAAAACCCCAAAGGTGTGTATATACATACAGAAAGTACTTAGGAACACTTCTCTTTTTGATATCCAGTTCATGAAATATTTATTGAGCATATTCCAGGTTGTCTTAAAAGTATCTTTAAGTTAATTCCCTATTTTGAAAACTAAAATCTTTGCATCAGTGTTTCCAACAAAATACGTATTTAACTTGTTTTTATATGATTGACCTAAATGATCACTACTACTCTTAGTCTTGATATTTTCCTTCATATTGAATAGTTCTAGCTTTAGTCTTTCTCAATAGTATGGAATAAGGGTTTTCTCTTTTTTCTGTAGCATAAACAAATGCCCTTCATGTAATTAGTAAAAAAACGATTAAGAATAGATTGTATTTGACTAGTGCGCCCTCTGCTGTGCTAATTTTTTCCACTTTTTACCAGGGTACCCTTCCGCGCCCTGTTGATCATGTCTGGCATCATCCCGTGAGAAGGAATAAATTCAAATACCTGATTGACCATCCCGTTTCCCTCACAGGAGCAGGAAGGTAAGAAGGAAGATAGTAGGGGCAGACACAGATAAACAGTCATGGTCTTCCATTTTGTGTGATTTCCTTGGGAAGGGCAAATTGGAAAACTCAGAATCAAACATTTTAAAGCGTGCAGGATCTTTGATGCGTCACAGTACAGTCTGAAGAGGGTCCAACTTATTATCAGTAGGACGACAATAGGTGCTTTCAGTTCTCTTTTGCATGCCTTTCTGTACTTGCCCCCTTGCTCTCCTGTTCCTTGAACCATAGTAAAAGGGACAAGATCAAAGGGACAGACAGAATGCCTCTAGCACCTCTTTTATTTGTACACCTGAGAAATGCTGGATAACATAGCTTCAAAATGTGGAAAACCTTGAAAAAAGGGTGCTTAATCCCTGGTTTTCCTCCAAGTGAACCCTTAACCTTTACACTGTTTCAAATCAAATCCATAAATTCTATTTGTTTTTATATTGTTCCTAAAAATATTCTAAATGTCAACATTTTCCTGTGAAAATTGTGACCTCCTCCTTTTCTACATATGGTCAGTCCATTTATCAATTTATTCCCCTCATGCTTCTTCCTGAAATATCACTTTATCTGAAAGAAATGTTTAAATTTACTAAAACTTGAACAGGTTATTTAGTCTCTCTGGGTTCCATTGCCCTGCTCATTTTATGGATGTGACCATTATGGACAAGACTGGAGAGAATTTCCATCTGATCTTTGACACCAGAAGTTGCTTTGCTGTTCATTGTATTACACCTGAGGAGGCCGAGCGCAGGTTGTGCAAAGTGAGGAAGGCCTTGTGGGTGCAAAGGGAATCCCTCCTATGGTGACCCATGAAGCTCACACCGTTTGCTACCCTGGTCCCCTCAGCAGGGGGAAAGACCACTCAGATTGATTTGGAGACGGTTAGGGTTACTGCCTTCATCACGTTTGATACTGATCATCTGTGTATCGTGCCTGGAGGTGCTAACCTGGGAAGAGCTGGCACGATCACCAGCAGAGACACCCTGGTTCTTTGAACATAGTTCACGTGAAAGATGCCAATGGCAGTCACTTTCCCTCCTGGCTTTCCAACACCTTTGTTACTGGCAAAGGCAACAAACCATGGGTTTCTCTTCCTGGAGGAAAGGGGACCCATTTCATCATCGCTGGAGAAAGAGACAAGAGACTGGCAGGTAAACAGTAATGAGCGAAATGAGCACTAGCGATGTGATTGGAAGACTCTTTGTACTTAAAGGTAATAAAAGCATAAAAAATTAATTATTTAAAATAAATAATCACTTTATTGTGATATCTGACACCTAAAAATGGTACAACTTGACATTTTGATAAATGTATACATTGTGACATCACCAAAATCAAGCTAAATAACTTATCCATCACCTCTGTATAGTAGCCATGTGTGTGTGTGTGTGTGTTTGTGGAGTGGTTATATTTAAGATCTATTAGCAAATTTCAAAGGTACAATACAAGTTTGTTAAGTGTCTTCACCATGCTGTACATTATTAGGTCTCCAGAACCATTCATCTTGCATAACTGAAACTTTATATGCTTTGACCACATCCTCATTCCTCTCCCCTTTCCCACTCCCTTTTCTCACATAGGAGGTCATGCAGTATTTGTGTTTCCTTGTTTGGCTTCTTTCATTTGGCATCATGTTCTCTAGGTTCATCCATGTTGTCATAAGTGGCAGGGTTTCCTTCTTATTTTAAGGTCGAATCCCATTCTGTTGTAAATATACTCCCCATTTTCTTTATTCATTTGTGGACAGATATTTAGGTTGTTTCCATGTCTTCACTATTGTGAACCATGGTATAGTGAACATGGGAGTGCAGGTATGTGTTTGAGATCCAGATTTCACTTCCTTTGCATGTACAGAATATCCAGAGGTGGGGTTGCTGGATTGTATAGTGTTTTCTTTTGGTGAACCAACATACCTGTATTCCATAAAGGCTACACCAGTTAAACTTGCGGGGAGGGGCAGAAGCATCTGAAAAATACTGCAGTAAGTAACAGCATTCCAACCTCTACAGGGAGATAAATCTGGCAGAGTATGTAGCATATACCAGAGAGACCTGAGAATCCACATAACAAGTGATCGCAACTTGAGCTAGTGGTTTCGGCATTGGCAAAAGACAAGAAAGCCAACACTGCGATGCTGTGAGGGTGGCTATAAAATGAGTGCGTTAGCAGTTGGATCCCGAGGGCTAAGGATGGCGAGGGACCCACTATGGGTGCGGAGGTTCTGCTGAGCAGCGTGGTGGTGCTGACGATGAGTGAACACAGGAGGATGAGAAGTTAGAGTGGAGGGGAGTGTCAGCTGTGTCGAGGTAGCAACTGTCAGAAGGTGGGATTTAGTGGCGTTGCCAAGGGAGGAGGTGGAGGGAAGGGAGAAGAGGGGGATGAGGGCAGAATGCTGCGGAGCGTTTCCACTTAGCAGCCGGGCGTCACAGAGAAGTCCAAGCGCTGTAAGGCAGGAGGACAGACCAGGGAGTCCAGCAACACAGAGGACAGAGGACAGTGTGTTTTTAAAAAGAGGTGACCAACCTGGGGAAGAATCCAGGGAAATTGTAGAAGATAAGAGCTGATAACTTAGCAGTGGAGAATAGTTTCAGCACAGAGATGGAGAAGGAAATCAGATTTGGGGGAAATGTCAAGAAGTTTGATGTTTAACAAAGTGAGAGACGATAGATCATTGATGGATCCATCAATCATGGTAGCATGACACTGCATACTGCATGGTCAGGGAAGGTTTTTAGAAGGGGGAGAGACTTGAGTTACAGGCCAAGGGGAAAGTTCCAATCGAGAAGGAGACATGCAGAGGTTATGATGATGAAATGAGACCTCTAATGGGCAAAGATGAAATCAAGGGTGAAAGTGGAAGAAGTAACCTGGGAAAGCTTACCCACTTTTATCCAGTTGCCAGATGGGAAACCGATCTTGTAAACGTGTTTTTCTTATTTTCAGAGATATTTCTTTTCTGTACGATGTTAAATACGTTAAAGGAGAGACTAGAGAGAGTGCACTTTGTCCCCCACGTTCAGACCATTCATTACAGTCGTGTGATGGTGTCATTGTGCCTCATCAGGTGAGGTGTTTGATAAATAATTTCACCTTCTCCTCCGTATTTAAAAATAATAGTTTCCCAAAATATAAAGCAATATTGTACTGTAACAACAATCTGTGTTGCTTATTAGCTTTGATAGCACTTTTAATTATTTCTAGAAAAGGGTATTTAGTGAGAAAAGATAAAAGGTATCTTATATTAAGCCATTTTCCAAACTAGTCACCCACTTAATCTAGAAAATACAGTATAGAAGATTAGACTTTTTTTTTAGAAATCCACAGTATAAAGTTGTAAATTCTTATTTTGGGGATATTGCTAAGGTGAATTTTAAATTCCTTTTAAATTTTAAAGAGTCAGTGGACTTCTGAATAGTATGTGGGATACCTATACCTCATGTGAAAAACCAAAGTTATTAGGTAATTCATGTTTTTTTTAAAAGCGTGCTCTGTTAAAATTTTTTTATTACTTGCCATGCCCCATATTATCAATATTGTTATTTTTCTAATCAAAATCTCTTCATGATAGCTTCCATTTGGGACAGGACTTAGGACTTGTGCAGTTTTTTTGTTTTCATCTACTCAAATTTTCATTCTTGTCATTCTTTTGAAGCCAAAGAAACTCACAGACACTTTGATTCCTGAAGAATTTCATATTGTGTCAAACACAGGAGCCTCAGGCCTGGAGTGCTACGATGAGTGAGTACTGAGGAACATACCGAATGTCTGGCAGGTGGGCTGTTTCCTCCTTCCCGGACGCAGGGGCACCTGGAAGCAGTCCGCCCGTGCTCCTAGGCAGCAGCTGCTCTTGGACGAGGAAACATGTGGCCTACCATCCTAGTACAATTGCAGAAAGAAGTCGCTTACGGAAACTCATGGAAAAGTCTGGGAAGAGTTGGGGATTTTAATGATTCAGTTCTTCTCTGTCTTTTCCTGCTGTTCAGTTTTGACTTAAAAAGATGGATCTTTGCCCCGGCCGATGTGGCTCAGTGGACTGAGCACCGGCTTGGGAACCAGGGGGCCGCTGGTTTGATTCCTGGTTGGGGCGCTTGCCTGGGTTGTAGGTCAGGTCTCCTCGCTCTCCCTCCCATCCCCTCTCTCTAAAAAAAATTAGTAGAATCTTAAAAAAAAAAAAAAGGATCTTTGTTTGCCACGCCTGACTGTGTCTCTTTGAGAATGGTTTTGAACAATGACAGTGAGACGCAAGGAAGGGAGGGAGCCCTCTGAGCTGAACTCTCTTGCTGGGCAAGTCTGTCACTTAGCTCCGCACTGCACGTTCCTCGCCTCCAGTTTGCCCGTCAATGGGACTGCAAATGGGCTTTTGTTTCTATTTCCTGGAACAGCACTTGGCTGTTCCACAGTTTAAAGAGCTAGAACTTCGGACTAAAGTTTTGTCATAAAATATCCGGAAGCTGTCACTCTTTGTACCTTATCCCCTCCATCTATGACATGGCATTTCCATGTGATGATAGGTTTCAGAACCACATTTTGCCAAAAAACTAAATAGAACTGATTTGGGAGGTACCTTTTAATTTTTATGTAGTTTAGAAATTATAAAAAAGTTCCACAAATAGAATAAGGAGCTCCCTGTATCCTCTATTCTGACTCACTGAGTGATTCATCATTTGCTTTAGTACATACATGCACACACACACGCACACATATGCACACTTACACTATTCAAGAGTAAGTTGGAGACATCATGACCCTTTACCACCAAATAGTTTATATTTTCTAGCAATCCGTAGTTATAGGTCTTTTCGATGACTTTTCTTAGCTCCATCATTTCTCCTATGTTTATTAGTTTGCATTTTACCATATGCACCCATGGGTTTCTTTTGTTTTTAACGGGTTATAACGTGTTTTTTAAAAGATTTTATTTATTATTTTCAGAGAGAGAGGAAGGGAGGGAGGCAGACAGGGAGAGAACCATCACTGTATGGTTGCCTTTCACCTGCCTCCAGCTAAGGACCTAGCTGGAGACCTGGCTTGCAACCTGGTTATGTGCCCTGGCTGGGAATTGAACCAGCAACCTTTGGGTTCGCAGGCTGGTGCCATATCCACTGTGCCATCAGCCAGGGCTGGGTTAAAACTTTTTACTGTGATTATTTATTTTGACATTGAAAAATGTTCAGATTTTGCTAATGTCAGCTCCATTGAACAAGTTCTTGTGTTCTTTAGGCATGTCCCCATAATTCTACGAATGTTCTCTTATTTTCTGGCTCAGTAAGATTTCTAGGTTCGCCTGTAATGAACTCTTGAGTCACTTCTCCAAGGAATACTGAGTCCCTGAGTCCCTTTAGTGGAGAATGACAGAAGTCAAGATCTGAGTGCTAAGTGTGCTCACTGCTCCTGGGATATCATTGCTTTTAGTCCTTTGTACACACTCATTTTTCAAACTGAGTCTTTATATTCCCTGGAGATGTTCACTGATCTAAATTCTGAAAATGAACCTTATTAACCAACTGTGTTTCATTAGGGGGAAGAACCAAAGGAAATGCTTATTAACTAGGGGAAGAAAAAAAGGTATATAAATAATAACGAATTTAAAGAATTACCATGTCATTCTCATTGTAATACTCATTTCGGTGGTACTCTCGGTGATTCTCCATAGGACAGATAAGGGTTGGGGGCAGGTTATAATTCTATATTTTTTTCTGGAAGTAGTTTTTATTTATATATTTGTTTGTTTGTGTTAAAGCTTTATTGGTTCAAAGTGTTTGCCAGGTAAAATGAATCACTGTGTAACTCGTTATCAGAATTGTAGTGGCACCACAATTTAGATTTATTGTCTACCTCTACAATTAAACCTTTGGGAGATCATCATATCTCTACTTTTTAAAAATATTTTATTCATTATTTTTAGAGAGAGGGGAAGGGAGGGAGGAAGAAAGGGAGAGAAACATCAATGTATGGTTGCCTTTCACCTGCCTCTAGTTGGGAACATGGCTGGAGACCTGGCTTGCAACCTGGGTATGTGCCCTGACTGCACTTGGGTTCGAAGGCTGGTGCTCAATCCACTGAGCCACCAGCCAGGGCCAGGTTATAATTTTCTAAAACCTGTTTAGTCACTTAACTTTGTTGACATCAGTGTTCTTAGAAAATCCTTCCACTTTTGAAAAGGCTGTTTTTAAGTGAATCAAGGAAAATTGTCATATTGTGACGTTAAGGAATGTAATTAAAGCTTCTTTAAAAAGTTCCATATATGGTAACTATCATTATACCTGTACCTGTAGATGTCTCAGATGATCTAGGTTTGATATTGTGTGCCAAATAGAGGCTCTTTCCACTACTTTCAAGCTTCTCTGATCCATGAGGTCATAGGCTGATCATGTTGTGATATGTGATTAGCAGGCCAAATAATTTTCGTACAGTAACATTTACCTGTCTTATATTTATTACAGTAAATATACTACTCTCCTCAAAGATAGTGAAAACAGGCTATTGCTCTTTCCATCCATGTAAGTACAGTTTGTTTTTTAAAAATGTTTCTTAGAAAGAATAATACATATATACCGAAATGACAGCAGAAACCCAGAACAATAATTGCCCACAATTCTATCATCTAATCGGTATTTTCACTTGTCTAATTGCATATTCAGTTTTTACATAGTTATAATATGTAAGTATTATAAAATGCTTTTTAAAAAGTTTTAAAATTATTTTTATGGTTTTTAAATTTCATTTTTATTGTGGTAAAAACACAACAGGAGATCTACTCTCTTAACAAATTTTAAAGTATGCAGTACAGTGTTAACTCTGATACCATGTTGTGTAGCAGATCTGTAGAACTCACCTTGCATAATTGAACCTTCATGCCTGTTGGTTAGCAATTTCCCATTTTCCTCTCCCACCAGCCCCTGGAAACCACAATTCCACTCTATGATTCTATGAGTTTGATTATTTTAAATGCCCTCTGCAAGTGGAATTGTGCGGTTTTGACCTTCTATAACTGGCTTATTTCACTTAGCATGTTGTCCTACAGATTCATGCATGGCGTTGTATGTGGCAGAATTTCATTCTTTTTAAAGGCTGAATGATGTTCTAGTGACTGTGTATTTTACATTTTCTCTGTCTGTTCATTGATTGATGGCCATCTAGGTTGTTTCCACCTATTGTGACTAGTGCAACAGTGAAGAAGAGGGTGCCAGTAATCTCTTTGAGACCCTGATTTTACTTCTTTTGGATGGATACTCAGGAGTGGGATTGCTAGATCATATATGAAGTATTTCTATACGCTACATTTAACCATTAGTATTTTTCCATTTTACTACAATCTGGTTTTTTTCCCTCTCTTGCATTGTGAAGTAGTCAATATTAATAGCTTAGTGTTTATCTCTCTACATTTTTCTGGTTTTACAGTCATACAAAATAGGTGAATAGAATTTTGAGGGGAGGAACCATTATTTTCTTTTATGAAACAGAGGATCATACTATTTGAATTTTCTCTTTTAAAAAAACTGTGTGAAAACAAAACAAAACTGTGTAACTGATATCCCACTAGATCAATACTTACAAGTCTAATATTTTAAGATACCATTAATATTCCATAATATATGTACTTTCTTTAATGTTATATTCTTTGTGTGGTTTAAGGATGACCTGCTGTAATGGTAATTACTAAGTCTGCCACCTTAATCTTTTAGGAAACCTAATAAAAGAGTAGAAGCGATCCGGCTGAATGATGTGATGGATACTATGCTAGAGAGGGCTGGTGTGGAAAATCAGGAATATACAGGGCCAACCAAGGTAACTGCAAAGATCAGTGTAACCCAGTTAGTGGTTATAAGCAAGCACTCCAGCTGGTAGAGTACCTGGATTGGAATCCTGGCCCTGCCATTTATTCATTGGTGACCCTGAGCAAGTCATTTAAGGTATTTGTGCCTCAATTTCCTCATCTGTAAACTGGAGATGATAATGATATTTACCTCATATGGCTGTTGTGGAGACTAAATGACATGATGCTGTAAAGGGAAGAGAACCGTTACTACTTTGCACATAGTAAACACGCTACTATAATTATTAGTACAGTTGACCCTTGAGCAACATAGATTTGAGCTGTGTACTCTACTTATATGTGGAATTTTTTCAGCAAATACTGTAAATGTATTTTCTCTTCCTTAGGATTTTCTTAATAACATTTTCTATTCTCTAGCTTACTTTATGGTAAGAATACAGTATTTAACATGCAAAATATATGTTACTCAACTGTTTATGTGATTGGCGAGGCTTCCAGTTACCAGTAGTTAATTTTGGGGGAGTCAGAAGATATACTTGGATTTTTGACTGCATGGGCCTTGGCACTCTTAACCCCTGCACTGTTCCAGGGTCAACTGTTTTCTTTTTACTGTATTCCATTGAATATTAGGCCCCGTAGATTATAAGACCCTTATTTTATGTACCAATAAAAACACTTCTAATTAAGTTGTCCTTTCTTACCACTTATAATTTTTATTTTGTGCTTAATGAAAGGGCTCTTTCAGTCTTGCATAGATATAGTTATTTTTTTAATGAAGGCTATTTTTTGTTTGGTAGATTTTTATTTTTATAGTTTTTGAAACATATATACAAGTTGGATATACCAAACATTTTAGGGTATATTTCCTATGGATGAGGACATTCTCTTATATTTCCATAATACAGTTTCAAAATCAGCAAACTCAACATTGTTATGAGAGTCTGAATTTGTATGTCAAATTTATCAATTGTCCCTATAATGGCTTTTATAGCTATTCCACCCTTTCATTCAGGATGTTAGAATTATCACATAGTGCTATTGTCACTTTCCTTTAGACAACTATGATATGAACCATGAAACAGTTCTTTATTGTTCTTGATGTTGATTCTTGGGAGAGCACAGGCCTCTATAGAATGTTCCTCAATTTTGATTTGCCTAATGTGAAGTCATGATTAGATTCAGGTTTTGTATCTTGGCAGAAATAACAGAAAAGTGATATTGTGACTTTCTGAGAGCATCATAAAAAGAACTGTAATGATTAGATGAAAAATTTTAAAAATAAGATAATCATTTTTGTATATATAGTTATAATAGAAAATGTTAGTGAAATAGATTAATCAAGGTGCTTGTAAAACTTAAATCACATTCAGGGTGATTAACTCCTAAAATGGTTTTTACTGACAAGACCATACTAAATGCTAATTAATTAACCTTCTGCCAGATGCACAAACTGCTGCATTTATTGAAGAAGGAACAGACCATTTACAACACAGTATTTCATGAGCTTATTCGACAAGTCAGTGTAGACTGTGCAGATAGAGGAGAACTACTCTCCAAGATCAGGTGAGAGCAGTTACTGGAGCATACCAGTCACCTTTTGAATTTTATGTTAGAAATCTGTTTTTATCTCTGCTTATGAGAAAAATCGCAATGGTATGCTTCTCTTTCCTATTGATAATAAGGAGCCTAATTGCACTTTATTATATTTTTTACAATAAAAATATAATAGTTGAAAACTTCCTTAAGGTCATTTCTATTGTGATGTTTGACAGCATATTCTTTTTTTTTTTTTTTTTTTTAAAGATCTTATTCATTATTTTTAGAGAGAAGGGCAGGGAGGGAGGAAGAAAAGGAGGGAAACATCAATGTATGGTTGCCTTTCACCTGCCTCCAGCTACGGACCTGGCTGGAGACCTAGTTTGTAACCTGGTTATGTGCCCTGACTGGGAATTGAACCAGCAACCTTTGGGTTCGCAGCCAGTACCTATCCACTGAGCCACGCCAGCCAGGGCCCTTTGAGTATTTTTTTAAAAGATTTTATTTATTATTTTTAGACAGAGGGGAAGGGAGAGAGGCAGAGAAGGGGAGAAACATCAATGTATGATTGCCATTCACCAGCCTCCAGCTGAGGACCTGGCTGAAGACGTGACTTGCAATGTTGTTATGTTGCCCTGGCTGGGATTCGAACCAGCAACCTTTGGGTTTGCAGGCCACCAGCCAGGGCTCTTCTGTGTATTTTTAAACAGTGGGTACATTTTGGTCAGTTTGAGAAAAGTGGTTTTATTCATGAATTCAACTATTTATAAAAATTCCACTGTATTCAAGGCACTTGGTTGGATATTATAAATATTTAAGTATTTAAGACATGTTTCCTATCCTATAGAGTTTATAATTTAAAAGGAAAAAAATAATCCTTATTTTGCTTTATTTCTTAGTTATTATATTCCAAGTAATTATAACTCTGCTTAAAATTCTTCACAGTTCATTCCCTTGTGTAAGCATGGCAGAAATGCACAGCCTAGATCCCTTTCTTTTTCTACCATTGTGTCTGTTCATTATTTCTTCCTCTCACACATATTTTCACTTCCTTTTCCTTTTCTTCTGTGTGATGCCTCGTTCCCCCTCTTTTTCATGCAGAGAGCGGTATGTGCAAATGCTTGACCAAATTGCACAACAGATGATTGACTTCTACAAAGACTTGGTAACTCAGCGGATGATGGACCAGCGCATTTTACAAGAATTGTACAACTTTAAGAATGTTATTGAGGAACTGACCAGGTGAAAACTGTGATTATCTTAAACACAAAAGTCAAAGTCACGTCTCTAAAGAGATGTCAAAAATATTTAGGGAAAATAGAATGGTTAAAGGTGAGGACTATCTTGTTCTCTCTTCATTTTTAGCAAGAGAACAAAAACGACGATCTAAATGTAGATGTAAATATAGAGACATAGGTCCCCCAGGCTAACACACAACTAGGGCACTGTGTGTATTCCACAGGGAAAAGGTGTTGTTCTTCCATCTGCGACAGCGATAGTTCCCTCAATCAGGTTTACAGAGCAATGCCTTGATTATGGATGTTAAGGTTCAAATACCAAAGAGAATGTGCATTATAGAGCAACCAAGGTTAGTGACCAGCTAAATTGTAGCAAGATAATCATTGGCAAGAATGAGGAGGGTAGTTCAGAGCAATCTGAAGGCCTTGCTTGTCAGCACCTGCCTTCACTCCATCCCCCGTATTGTCTTTCTGTGTTTTCTAGCCCGCCCGAATCCATGACCAAACGTGGCAGTATTTCAGCCAAACGTACGCTAGGTTTATTGATTCCATTTGTAAAGTGGAAAAACCAGAAAGAGATGTGCATATGATACCTGAGAAGATTCCCGAGTATGAGTTTGATTTCCTGGGTACCAACTTTTGGAAGTCCTCGACTATGGTTATAAAACATCTTTGCTTGACTTTAGGGAGCTGTGTTTCGTTCGGGCGCACGACATGAAATTATCGAGGGAAGCCGAGAAGGCCCACAGGGATTTGGCACAAGCTCTTTTAGATGCTGAAAAGAATGCCAAGTGAGTTATCCAGTGCTAGCCATTATGTCATACTTGCGTCACACTTCATTTCAGAATTTTAGCCACACTTTTGACGTTTTTAAAAAAATTGCAGCAGTGTGAGTGAAGTTCGTTGTGTATATTGACTCCTTCAAGCATTGTTGTAACATGCACCATGTAAATGCCTTCTTGAGGGAGAGTTTCCAGGGGAGCCTACCTAGAGGTAGAATTGCTGGCCCATAGGATACCATAACCATGTCTTGTTAGGTTGCCAGTATTCCACAAAGTAGCTGTACCAGGATGGATCCTCCCTTCGGTATCTGAGAGTGCCCATAACTTTTATTAATTGGATGGGTATGATGAAAAGGGATCTGATTTTCAACTGCATTTTCCTAATTAATAGTGTGAGTCTAGTTTTTCTTGGGGGCGGATTTTAGCAGGTACAGCTTGTGGAATTTTTATATTTGTATTCAATCTTGGGTGATTAATTTTCTTCCCAGTGGATGGAACAAATGGAAACCTCCAAAGCTGGTGGTGCCTGGCTTTCAGCAAAATGGAAAGAATTCTGCTTAGTTGGCTTTTAATTCCTGTAGCAAAGTTAATATGCCTTAGGAGAATGCATTTTAAGAGGCTTTTCAAATGCTTCTACTCATTTTACTTGTGTGTTTATACTTAGAAGAGCTTTTAATTTGAAGAAAAAGTTTAAATGAGTTAGAAGGCAAATGTATACCTATAAACATGAAGAAAAATACGGAAAAGGTACTTAATTATACTAAGCTTTTGGTTGGTTGTTAGGAAACTTCCTTTGGTTTTATACTAATCATATATAATTTAAAAATACAGTGGCTCACAATGATTGGGCTTTGTGTCTTTAGTAAAGAATCCTAATTCTGTGAAAACTATAAGTAATACTACTTTATTGTTGCTACTTATATTCTGAATTTTTCATTAGAGGGTTGTCATACTATTGGAATACCCTGTTGTGAAAATTCCAGTATAAGAATATGATGAAAACTACTTAGAGCAGGGAACAATATTTTGAAATTTTTACTTATGGCTTTTGTAAGATTTATAAGTGAAATATGAATATTTTTATTTTTATTTCTGTTATGTAATAATATTATCTTATTTCTGCATATTAGTGTCATCAATATGCCCAGCAATTTTACCATAATTACCTTATAATAGAGTTTAAAGGAATAACTTGCTTTCTTTTTTAAAAAACAGCTCTTTACAAAATGTCAATATAGCTATTTCTTAATTTTCCATTTAGAATTGTAGAAGAATACCATGATTTGTATACATTACAAAGAGGAAGGATGGAGAGTGATATTAGACAGTTAATGGCAGAAAGAGATATCTGGAACTCAGCCACATATGAATTGGCCCTAAAGGTTGGTTCATCTGGAATCATAACTCAGAGTTGCACGTTTCAGTTAGACAAAAAGTTAAAAAATGGAGATGCATATTTAATTGATGAATAACATAGATATTGTGGACCTTGGAAGAGAAAGTTAATGTTTTTGTTTGTTTCTTCAGTATTGAATATCCAGCTATTGCCCAAGTAAGGGCTCTTTTTATTTTCTTTTTTTCTCATCAGAACCTAGGAAGTATGAGCAAGATTCTTTTTCTGTTGTTTGTAAACATGTTAAAAATTTTAGCTATATTGCCCTGGCTAGTGTGGCTCACTGTGTTGGCACCAGCCTGTCAACCCAAAGTTTGCTGGTTTGATTCCCCAGCCAGGGCCACATAACCAGGTTGCAAGCCAGGTCTCCAGCCAGGGCCATAGCTGGAGGCAGGTGAAGGGCAACCATACATGGATGCTTGTCTCTTTCTTCCTGTCTCTCTGCCCTTCTCTCTGAAAATAATGAATAACATCTTTTTTAGAAAATTAGTTTTAATTTATACTAGTAATGAACTACAAAAAGTGGTTCTTATTTTTTCACATAATATAACTATTGTGACTATATTAGGGTCACTTTATACCTCGCTTTGGTTCTGTTACTTTGATACCCAAGGGGACAAATGAATTGAAATATGGCAGACTGTGGACTGTTATAGTAATCCTTTAGAGAAATAGCGAAGTCCCACAGTATTCTATTTTCTACATGTTTGCTGTTTGGTTGCCTTATCTCACATCTGGGACTTACAGTATTAATGGCAAATTATGGCCTGGAACAGATTCAGATTTTTGTCCCATTTTCCTCTGCAATGGTCAGACCTCACCTAGAACACAATGCCCTGTCCTGATCCAGAATTCTAAAAGGGACATCATCATGTCCAGCGGAAATAATCATGACAGTATCTATATAATAAAAGAAATAAATCTTGAAATTAGGCATGTTCACTAAAGAGAAATAAAAGAGGCAAGTGAGCTCCCTCACTCTAGAAGTATTTCAACAGGAGAGAACTGACCCCTGTCAGTTCTGTAAAAAGAGGGTTCTGTAAAAGAACCTTGAGTTGCTGGGGCTTTGTGTTAGATCAATTATCCCAAAAGTCCCTTCCAACAGGAAATGGCAGCTAGCATGTCACCTCCCTGAAAATAAGGATTTTATTTCTTTTGTTTACAGCTTTATGCACAGTGTCTAGAACAGTCTTTCATTGACTGTGTGATTGATTCAGTATATCAGTGGTTCTTGTCCAACGTTGTAATACTAAGATGTTATTCACCTTTTTCACCCTCATTTTCACATTAGTGCACAGTGGATTTTTTTTGAAGCTACATGATGTGGGATATTGCAACAGATTGAACACAGAAGCAAATATGAGAATTCAGCTCTATTCTGTTAAGGCAGATGTTAAAAAGATTTGTAAAAATGTAAAACCATGGTGTTCTTTTCCCTAATTTTTTTTGTTTGGGAAAATAGATACTTTATGTTAACATACACATAAATTAATGTTATGTTTAAGTGAATTAACAAATGTAAATTTTAAATAATTTCATTTTTAATTTTCAGTAGAGTAAATCTCAATAGAATCATATACAAAATAGCAGTTTGAAGTTGACAGTCATTTTTAAGAGTGTTAAGGGGTTTTGAGATCAAATTGTGTGAGAACCTTTGCTATATACTATACTTTAATTTGTTTAAGGTTAGTAGTTTCAGAAAATATGAATTTGTGATACAGATGAGTTCATGATTTATATAAGAAATTGTGATTGAGTTAATAATTCAATGAAAAATTGATGTGAAAATGGTTTGGGTATAATAAATTATAGCCAAAGGTAATTACAGGGGTTTGTTAATGATTTAGGTTCTTAATTTTAGTCCTTTTCTTAAATAGGTAATTGAAAAAAATAGAGTCATATTGGCTAAAAGACTTTACCTCAATGAAAAAAGCTGGAGTAAATATGCTAAGCATTTCATCATACTGCTGTCAACCAAGGTAGGCCTCAGTTCACGTAAGCTGTGGAGGGAGAGACACCAACTATTGAAGGTTGAGGCCATATACAAAAAGCGTTTGCTACATGTATAGATTAAATTATACATATGGTTTTATATGCATGTTTTATTGTGGGCAGAATGAAAAATCTAAGGAAAGGTGAGCAAAGGCTCTTCTTTATATTTGTTTTCTATTCTAATTAAAGCAATTTAAGCAATTTATCTAAGTTAATAACACTGCAAATGTTATTTAGTGTTATTCTATTATTTAAAGTAAAAAATTGTAAGTAGCTGTGTTTATTGAAATAGTTGTATTATCAATGCATCCTATGCAAGTTAATGGGAAAATTCAGTGGGCACACTAGGTTGCAAAGGAGGAAAGTGGCATTTAGCATTTCTAAAGTCAAACCATTTACCCTAATCATTTAATTCTTAATTTAATTCTTATAACAGTCTTAGGATGTGTATATGAGGTCTGTCCAGAAGGTATCCAGCCATGTAATATGAAAAATATGGAATGTGGAAGAAGATACAAGGCACAAGAAAATTGTACATGGAACAATGAGGCCTCACTCTCCTCCAAAGGAGACACCTTGGGACCTCACAGTCTCCCAGTCGACATCAGCTGGCCCTGTATTTTCCTGAATGTCATCAACCATCTGAAATTCCTTCCCTGTCAAAGGTGATTTTAGTTTTGGGAAAAGCCAGATGTCGTCAAGCACCAAATCTGAGCTGTAGCAAGGCTGAGTCACTTGGGTGATTTGATGTTTCACAAAAAAACTCTACATGAGACATGATACAGGCATGTTGTCATGATGAAGCTGCCAGTCACCAGTTGCCCAATTGCTAGGCCTTATGAATAATCCGAATAGTTTTCACAGAGGACTGTTTAAGCTTAACGTAAAATTTGATGCAGATTTGTTGCTCTACTTACTCAGTCATTTGGAATGCAATGGCCACACAGTACACATGCTCACTCAATGGGGTCTGCCACCCCCACTGACTAAGTAGTATAATGAAGTGTCATTGTTCACACATGCACATTCTGATCCACTCTCCTTGGCTGCCAGGTTACATCAATGTCATACAAACTCTTCTCATTATATTAACAATGGCTGGACTTCTTCTGGACAGACTAGTATATTATTATATTACATTATATAGATTTGTTATTATTATATATTTATTACCTATTGAATATATGCTACGTATTTATTGTATATATATTATATTTTTAATATTATGTTTATTTTATATATATATATATATATTTTTTTTTTTTTTTTTTTAATTTTATGGTCAAGAAAAATTAACCTGAAATAGATTAAATAACATTTCTCAAGGTTACACAGCCAGTTAAGTGTCTAGGATTCATATTTGGTTCTCTTTAGCTTTGAAATTTCAGATCTTTCCAATGTACTACACTGCCTGCCATGAATGTTTTATGGGGAAATTGGGCTCTGTTGCGAAGGAAAAAGGTCTTATCTCTAATACTTTGTGCCATGGAAAATCTGTCACTGATGGGACTGTGTAGTAGTGCCACTGATGATATTTTGAAAGAGAAATATCTTTTTAATTTTTTAATCCATTTTCTATGGATGTCTCTAGTATTACAATATTAATAATGACCTGGTGTATTCTGATAACTATTTGCTATGTGAATAAATAAATAAGTGTTTTGATTCCATGCATTTTATCTAGGACACTTCAGACCTTGCATTATTGCAGAAGTTGACGCAGAAATGGAAAAACTTAGTGAGTAAATTTAAAGAGGAAGTGGAAGAAAATGAAGAGTCTACAAGGGAGAAATTGCAAGTTGTTATGGATGGTCTTATCAAATGGCAGCAGTTCTTCAGAAATAATAAGTGAGCCTCTGAGGATCTTGTTTTTCCGATTATACTATGTCATGTCTAATAACTCAGCTCACTTCTTCCTCTCTCCTTTTGTTTCTTCCCTTGTAATGACTCGAACTTTCATTTTGGTGAGGTAACCAGCAACCCCTACAAGGACACCATCCTTGTAGGAGCTTGAATTGTCTTACGGTTTCTAGTTCTAGTCGCCTTGGTGGTCCCTCCTGATCCTTCTGTCCATCTGCTGCTACTTCTGTTTAAAATCCAACTCTTTTTCTTTTCTTCTTTCCTCTTGGCAAAGTTGAATATCTGGATCTATCTGCAGGTTCTGTAGCATAGTGCCTGTGCAGAGAAGTGGAATCAGGGGTGGCAGTTCTAAGTTGACTGGTTTTGATGGGCTCTCTCATCCTGTGTAATAACTAGAGAAATCTGACCATGGAAGAGGCTACCTGTAAAGTAGGTAAGTCTAGGCTGGGTGATGAAGTCAGCCAAATTTTGTGGGACTCTATCCTCTGAACGCAAGCTGGACCTAACACAGTTAGGTGTCGTTTCCATTTCAAATTGAGAACAGTGCTTTCAGTTTTTCACACTCTCTAAGAGGTTTTCCAGTTAGCAGATTTGGAAGTTCTGAAAACAAGCTGGTACATAGCCAGGCTGGTTGCACACACTTCAGTGATTTTTCTTCCCCCTTTCTCTTTAGGAACTTCTTATCAAGAGCTTTCCTCTTGTGTGACTTCAGACCTATTAGAGGAGACTTTCTTATCAGGAGTTAGAGCTCCTGACCTTAATTATTCATTGGGTTTCCTTTCTGTTGGCATATTGCTTTGACAGCTGTGTTTAACAGGAATTATTCTTATGGTGACCTAATTTTGGATGCCGAAGACCCAGAGACCCCCTGCCCCCTATCCATTCTCTTATGGCCTCTAACCCTGTAACTTGGTTACTCAGACCTGAGTAGAGCCTGAATTTATATTTTTGTTTGTAAGCTTAAAGAAGGTTGCCTATGAAAGACAGGCCGAACCTGGAAGGCGTGCTTGAAATCATTAGGAAAAAAATATCAGTATTGTCATATAGTGTATGCATTTGTGATTTTCTTTTTTATTCCTTGTTTTGAGACCCCGCTCTTTATCTTCTTCCTTCTCTCAGTGCAAAAGGCATTTTATCCTCTGGTAAAGAAAATATATTTGAATCAATGATTCCTGACTTCAAGCAGTGGCAAAAGGTAAGACTTTCAATAAACAGCATGGTAACCAAAATACTTGCCACTCCTCACCTCCAGCAAGTCACATCTCAATCTTTAAAAGCACCACACTCAGTTTTCTGAGAGACAAGGAAAATGGCGAGACTACAGGGGCTTTTACATACAATATGCACAAATATTTTATTTTCAGTTTTAGTTTCGATTATTGGGTCAAACAATTAGGCTGCAAGAAAAAAAAAGGGGGGGGTGAGATCCTGGAGTGATAGGGAGGGTCGTTCTGATTCTTTCCTCTAATTGTCAGACATAGTAACACCTGTGCTTCTCCTATACCTGGCTTTTGTCTTAAGGACAAAGTGGACTTTTAACATTAATGACATCTTTTGAAAAACTGTGGTAAAATATACATAACGTAAAATTTACCATTTTAATCATTTTAAGTATAATGCTCAGTGGCATTCAGTACATTTTCATTGTTGGATCGGCATCAGCATCTTCCACATCCAAAGCTTTCATCTCCTGGACCTGAAACTCTACTTATTGAACACAACGAACTCCCCAGTTCTTGCCCCCAGCCCCTGGCAACTGCCGCTCTACTTTCTGTATTTAGCTACTTTGGGCACCTACCTCATCATGTAAGTGGATTCCTTTAGATTTGACCTTCTGTGACTGACTTACTTCCGTGGGTCAAAAATCTTCTTCCTTTCCAAGGCTGAAGAGCATGCCAGTGTATGTGTTGTACCACATTTTGTTTATTCATAACATCTTTTTAAAGTGAGCTATGAAAATAAATTTTATTAATCAAATTACTGTCATGTTATAGTAGTCTGACAAAGGAAAACATGTAAGATCCTGAAATCCCTCCAAAGTGAGAATCAAACTTACAACGTGATGAAATCTCATTGGGATCTCAGGAAGCCTTTTTCTTTGCTTCGGAAATGACCTAAGCAGAATATTCTCAGAGTCGATGATGTTTGTTGTCCTAAATGTAGTATAGCTGGTTTAGTGACTTTTTTTACTGTTTATCCGGCAATTTTGACATTGCTTAGATAAAGTTGAAATAAATTATGCTTCTTCATTTAGTAAGGATAATAATAACTCTCAGGCATAAAACACTTTGTTAGAATAAAGGTGCTTTCCATATGTTATCATACTCTTCATGGTAGTCACTTGATGCTGGTTCTATTGTCCCCACTTCACAGATGGGGACATGAAGCCTAGACATGTTCAGTAACTTGTCTAAGTTGTCCATAAATGACAAGTGACTGAATCAGAATTTGATTCCATGTCCCTCCACCTCGAAAACTTCTCTCCTTCGTGCTCTGTAACACTGCTCCCCTGTGCCAGCCCCTCTGACAGGAGTGTAGGGGATTTGGTTCCATTATCTGAGTCACATGTAATGGCAAATTTTATATATAAATTGTACTGATTTTTTCCGACAGATACTTATCGATATGTCATGTATTGGACTTGGGCTTAGACAAATAAAACATGAACAAAATACGACTATTGCATTCTAGGAACTTTCCTAGCCTAGTGGGGGTCATGTAAACTGATGTATTATATTCTTACCAAAGCATATAGAAATTAAGCATGCTCAATTCTCTGGCACTTAATTGTCTATCACCAACTTTTTACCTGTATAGGATTTAATACTATTTTCATCCTGGTAAACTATGTTTTATCTTATGGGTGTCAACTTCATTTAAATTCATTTTAATTTTGAGAATAAACTGTATGTCATGTGAAGAAATGGTATGAACAAATACTAATAGGATATTCAACTCCTAAGTAATGGAAGTAAAGATCTGGGTCAACTCTGACAAAATCATTAGTGGATAATGAGCTCATTTCCTGACTCCCCTTTCATTTTCTAGATACTGAATGAAGACAAAGACAAGTTTACTGGGGATTTTCTAGTGGCAAAATATGATTCTCTCAAGATTATTAAATACTTACAGGAAAACTGGGCAGATATCGGGCTTGGGATATTTCATCGCCATAAAAGCATGGAGGGAGAGATGCCACTGGAGCACCAGGAGATGGAGGACATTCTGAAAAGCACAGAAAGACTCTACAAGGCATTTGAGTTAAGAATAAATGGAGAAAACGGTAAGAAAAAAAAAAATCAATGATAATTAAGATTGCTTGACATAAAGGATTTTAATAGTAATTCTTTTTAATACGATTAATATTTAAAATCAAGATAACATTTGAATATAGTGTTAGAAATATGTAGAATAAACCACTTACAGAGATATCATTTGTACACAGTACAATTCACCTATTTAAAGTGTACAATGTAATGATTTTTAGTGTTTTCATAGATGTGTACAACCATCGCCACAGTCAGTTTTAAATAATTGGATGATATCTAGGATTTTTTCTTCCATTTTCTTCAATTATAGTTGACATATAGTATTAGTTGCAGGTGTACTAAGTCTTCATTGTTGTCTTTCATTGCCTGTATTTTGTCTTGGTTGTGAGTCAGTTCTTTTCATATTCTTGGCTATTTTTGATTAATGTTGGACATTGTATGTGAGAAATTCTAGAGACAGTTTAAGGTTCTGTGTGGTGCTGTATTCCAAAGGAATGATTTTACTTTTTGTTCTGGCAGGTTACTTAGGGTAAGGGCAGATCATTTTAATCCAAACAGGGACTGAGCTGAAATGAGATGTGGCTTCAGACTTTGGGAGGGCTGGCCTCTTTCCGTTCCTCCCTTATTTCTAAGGTGTCACCGTTCAGGGATTCAGGGACCCAAGTGGAAGCCTGGCACGTTTCCCTGGGCCTCTACTCTTTGGCAGGTTTTGAATTCAATTTCATTTCCCCCAGTAGGCGACAGAATATCCCAGTTTGCCATGAGAGAAACTGGAAATTCACCCTCTGAAACCCATGAGAGGTATTAAAAATCCATCAGTCCATCAGAGCCCTTTTAGTCACGGTCCTATGTCACCTAAGAATAAGTCCATCTCCTTAAAGTGCTCCAGGCCACCCTGATGCATTGCCTGCCACTGTTGCCCAACAGCAAACTACTCTGGATGGGAAACACCGTCTTAATTGTCCGTAGCAGCAGAAATATAGTCACAGGTCAGATGGGCATATTCATCTATGAGTATCTACATAGAGTGGGCAGAGTCAAATTAGGAAATGACTTAAAATAGTAAGAAGGCAAAATGATAACCACTTGGGATATTCCCAAGAGATCAAAGTTTACTGATGGAGGCAGTGAAAGTATTCTCCTCAAATATAACGAAAAAGTTTGCTCTCAAACTAATTCTCTTTATATAGCTCTTTGATGGGAGCACTTTTATTTCTTAATTTTGCAAATGAGATTAAGACAAAAGTGTAGAGAGGTTATTTTTCATGATCTCACAGTGATCATTCAAAGACCGGGGTCCATATTTGATCCTGCTCAGGCTAAAACTGTAAGAACAGTGACTTCAACAATAGTTTAAGAAATAGGTTCTCATTTCTCTTCTTAACTATCCTATAATCATGAAGAATCTGTTTATCATCATTGTCTTCTTAACAGAAAGACTTGGTGAATGAATGCCTTTTGCAGAAAACTAGTTCATAGTTTCTAGTTTTAACGCATCTGGTTCTCTGCTGAGAAGACAGGAAATTTAGTGTGTAAGCTTTCATCAAAGAAATAGTCCGTCAGTCAGAAAAGCACTGATTACACAGTGTTTATTCACTAAGCATTTATGTAGGAACTATTTCTTACAACATTTTCTGCTATACACTGTGTAGGATAATAAAAAGGTGAAAAAAGATATGTTCCTGCATGTTAGTTCTTATAATTTATTATTGAAATAGTAGACTTACAAAGACTTGTAACAATTAATGTTTTTTCCACTTTTCCAGGTATCACTAGAATTCTTACAAGTTTGGTTGGTTCTGTTGACATCTGTTTTTTCAAGTTGGAAAGCCTCCTGGAGTTCCCTGAAATGCTCCCTGAAGAATGGGAGGGACTTAATGAAAAAATTAATGAAATGAAATCTCAGCTGGATGCCTTGTTTAACATTATTGGTACTGTTCCACAGTACCTAGACACAGATCCTGGCCCGTAAGTTCCCCTAGTTCCCTGCTGGGCAGAAAGAAGGAAATCTCCACTTCTCCCCTGCATTTTCCCAGTACCTAGCCTCAACACCAGGTAACTGGGGTCCGTTGAGGAACCCTGACATCCTGTTCCTCCCAGGAAGAAAGCCAGAGGGTGCCCAGAGTCCTGGGTCCATGACTGCAGGAGTTAACACTGGCGCTTCTGCCTCACTGAGCTGGGAGGGGAGGAGTGGGTGAGTGAGCCTTGGGTCAGATCCCATAGACTCTCACCTTTCATACTGAATCTTCAGAGAGTATCTTGAGTACATGTTTCTTCATTTGCTCTTTGTTCTTAGGACCATTTCCAGAGACTTTCAGTGTTTTGGTATTTTCTTTAAGAGACAATTCTCGCTGGTTTCAATGGGGAATGTCAGCTTTTCTGCTCACACTATCATGCTGGAAGCTGATCTCTTGAGAGGATTTAGAAAGTCATTCTTCTCACTTTATGGTCTCCCTGGTCTAGACGTGAGTAGAAAAGGCATAGTGTGAGTTTTTATAAGAAGAGCTAACACCGAAGGTAAGGTCTACATTGTCCAAGGAACATCATGTCTAGTTGCTTTGGCGTTAGGAGGGCTGTGTCAGAAAGTTGGCTGACAGCCCAGATAAGCCAAGTCTTTCATTCCACTTTCCCCGAGGTCCCAAACAGCTGTCTGCGCTAAGTGTACTAGGCCCCCCAAAATAAAACCCTTGTGTTTAACTGATAGTTTCTTTAATAGTCTACGTAAGTCACTTACCCTTTACTTTTCTCAATTTTTCCTTCAGGGTCCTTGAAACACACATATTTAACAAGATTCAACAATGGCATTTGAAGATAGGCAATGAGATTAACAATGGTAACATTGAGCTTCAGCGCCACGTATGTACTTGTAGGAATTTGCGAGGTTAACTTTGCCTTGGCTGGTAGTTTTCTTCAAGGAAAAATCAGGTTGTACCTATGCAGTTAAAGCAGGAGATTGGGAGGGCAACACAGAAACTTAGATAATTACTAAATGATTTAAGTGAAAAATGTTCCTGCCTGTGGAATGAAGTTTTGGAGACAGTCAGAAATTTTTGAGTTGTAATTATTATCTTCGCTCTTTACCTTGTATACAGAATTGTTTATCCTTTATAGGGATGTAGCCATTTTAAGAATTTATGGTAGTGCTCCTGACTGGCTTAAGGGATGACAGAAACATGTCACTGGGAGGAAAGACAAAATGCCACAATCCTGTTGGTCTGTATTTATTAGAGCAAATACTTAGAGTTGTTCTGGTCCACGGCCATGCCACCCTGAACACACCTGATCTCGTCAGAATTGTTCTGCAGTTCTGAACAACTGAACCTATGGACTTTCTTAACCAGCACAACATGAAAAAAAATTTTTTTTTAAATTTTTAAAAAGATTTTATTTATTATTTTTAGAGAGAGGGGAAGGGAGAGAGGCAGAGAGGGAGAGAGACATCAACATAAGGTTGCCTTTCACCTGCCTCCAGCTATGGACCTGGCTGGAGACCTGGCTTGCAACCTGGTTATGTGCCCTGGCTGGGGAATTGAACCAGCAACCTTTGGGTTCCCAGGCTGGCACCTTATCCACTGAGCCACCAGCCAGGGCCTGAAATAACTTTTAAAGGATATCTTAGTTTATTACACTTACTCTCACCTGCTGGCCTTAATTATAGTCAAAATTTACACAGAAAAAAATGTTATAAGTAGACAATATAAAATAAATTTAATTCATTTTAATACTGCTAAAATTAGGAATTTGAAAGAGTTCACCGTTACATGAGACTACTACTTATAGAAGCATCACATTATATCATAGCCCGTGAGCAAGTTATAAATACAATACATAGACACTAAGAGTTGAGGAGCAAGGATTGGGAGAAGTTTCTATGATTTGGAGGACAAGTTAAATTAATTTAAAAGGGGGAGTAGAGTGCCTGTCACAGTGGGACTCAAAAAATATTTGTTGAATGAGGTAAGGATGAACATTGCAGATCTACAAACAATTATAATAGAGAAATGTACAAAGCACTATAGAAACATCGGGAAGGGACCTTGGAGATCATACTTAAGCCCAGAAGAATACAAGGAGAGGAGGGGGCTGGGCACTTGGAGCCGATGGTGTGTTTGACGTTTGCAGTTCTTAAAGGGTTTTGATTTGATTTCTGGCGCCCGGCCTCAGCCAATGCCCTAATGCGGAGATCCCCAAACCTCTGGTGATGGTACCCTTTATGCCTGAGTATCTTCACATGCCTCAGCCAGAGAAATACCACCAGGCTCAGTTTATTAAGTAGGCCAGGGTTCAAACACCTTCCTCAGTATTTCTGTCCTACCAACTTGGTAACTGTTTGGAAGAGCAAAAACTGGCTAAGCAGTTAAACCGTGGAGGCCACTGGACAGAGGTAGCTCTGCTGTCCCTGGACCCTGTGAAAACCAGCAGAGGCTGAGTCCGTGCACTCGCTCCGGAGACAGAACTGGAGAAGTACTGATTGTAAGCAGTCACCTGGGTTTTCCTGAGTATGAAACTCAAGAATAATGATCATAATAGCCAAATGATTAAACGGTCCCAAATAAGGCACATGTGTACATAATTTCAGGTAGTTAAAGAATAGCTCTACTTCACCGTCTTCTCTGTAAAAATCTTGGCTCTGCCCCCCTGCCCACAGAGCCCCTCCAACAGCTTTTCAGATTTGGCACTGCGTAATCGGAATTGTTGTTTGCCAAAGTACACTTCAAAAAATTGAATGTCTTAGTTTACCTTTTTACATATACAAACGTTGAAAAAAATACCCTGTCTTTTCCTCAATCAAAATTACCAAGAGATGTATGAACTTGGGCCCTGTATACCTTCTCTGACCTTGAAATCAGATTGGATGTTGCTACCCTCGTTTCTGGTTCCACTTAGATTTTCACGCAGTACTTCTTACCACGCAAGCACCAAGAAGACCAGCTGTACTGCGTCTAACGTTGAAACTGAGCCATGTCAGATTCATGCTGTGTCTGGCAGGTGTTGTATTTCCCTCAAGAATTTAAAATCCCAAGCTGGTGGGTGGAACAGTTGGTTGACACACCGCCTACGCCCGACCCGTACACCAAAAGGTTAAGGGTTCCATCCCTGGCTGAGGCATGTACAGGAGGCAACCAACCAGTACTTCTCTTTCTCCTCCTTCCTCTCTCTCTAAAATCAATAAAAATATCCCTGGGTGAGGATTTAAAAAATAAGTCACTTAAAATCCCACAGCACCCTTGAGAGTTCACTGTGGAGCCCTAGAATGCTTTTGTGCATAAGTGAGGAACTGCAGCTTTAATACCCTTGACCAAGCTGAAGAAGAGTTAGCGTAGTATAGTGAGAAAAGATATATGAATATATAAAACATATATTTATACCAGGCAAGTAGTGATGATTGATTTTCATTAAGAATGAACGATGAGGCCCTGGCTGGTGGCACAGTAGATAAGGCGCTGGCCTGCGAGCCCAAAGGTCCCTGGTTCGATTCCCAGCCAGGGCACATGACCAGGTTGCAAGCCAGGTCTCCAGCCAGGTCCGTGGATGGAGGCAGGTAAAAAGCAACCATACATTGATGTTTCTCTCCCCCTCTGCCTCTCTCTAAAAATAATTAAATCTTTAAAAAATAAAAAGAATGAACAATGATAAGTGTTGTTGAAAATTAGACTCAGGAATGATCTATGATCTTTTGATCTGTTTTAAAATTTGACAGGGTTTTTACTGTGTATTTGAAACAGGTCATTTGTGTTCTGATTACTTTGAAACAGGTGGATGAATTGCACATATCTCTGATCCAGTGGATGGTGAATTTGCTGATATTACTGGTACCCGACTTTCCTGACCAAGAAGACACTCTGGCAAAGCTGGAGAAGGCGAGCGCCGAAACACGGGACGTCGGCATTGCCAAGTTAGAGCTAGAGGCAGTTGCCCTGGCCCGAAAGTTGTCCAAGTACTCCAGCTATTTGAACAGGTAAAACTACCTGGCTTTTCACTCCTGCCTCTTTGAAGATGAGTCTGTGATGAAAAGCGGAGAAGGGAAGGGCAGTAAGTAGCAGCAATTCGGAATTGTTTTAAACCCTTGAAAGAAGTACTGGTTCGGCTCGTAAACCAGCTTCGACCCTGCCCTGTGGCGTGTACGATGTCGGTGTTTTCCCAATGGCTTCAGCATTCTTTAGGGAACAGTGTTAGCGTGGGCAGGGTGGGAAGCGTGTACAGATGTAGGAGTGAGAATTAGTCAAGACAAAACAAAAACACCTTGGGTAAGTAGAAAGGCCTTGCACACTCGCACGGGCTAGGGACATTTATGAAGAAGCTTGTAGTTTCTTGTGTAATTCCATGCCAAGCTGAATGTACGTACTTCAGTAAACACCAACCAAAACATCTCTTAAAAAATGAACAAGCAGGCCCTGGCTGGTGGCACAGTGGATAAGGCACCAGCCTGTGAACCCAATGGTCACTGGTTCGATGCCCAGCCAGGGCACATAACCAGGTTGCAAACCAGGTCTCCAGCCAGATCTGTAGCTGGAGGCAGGTGAAAGGCAACCATACATTGATGTTTCTCTCCCTCTCTGCCTCTTTCCCTTCCCCTCTCTCTGAAAAATAATAAAACAAAAAATTTTTTTTTTTAAAGTGAACAAGCAAAAAAAAAAAAAAAAAAAAGAAAACCCTTTATATCTGGAAAGCTAGAGGATTTTCACCAAAGATGAGCTCTGAAAAAAATGTAAATTTTTAACTAGTAGGTGCACTGTCACTATGATTACCTCAGAATTGGGAAGTAGCTTTCATAATCCAGCCCTTCATTTCCATTCAACGTGACTAAAGGTCAAGAGCGAGAGGAGTGGAGAGGAGGACACCCGTGAGACACTGAGAGGCAATTTGTACACCTAATTAACTTGGTACATTTCCACCTATTAGGAATTAAGACGCTTCATAGAGGAAGCAACAATCACAGGTCATGCTGTGTGTGTGCTTTCTTCCCCAGTTGCTGCAAAGGGATGGTGACAGCAATGGCTCTGAGTATAGCCACCAAACTACACAAAAAATCTACTAAGGAACTTCATGACCTAAATAAGATGAAGGTAATCTGTCTTCTCACTTTTGTTTTGTTGTGAGTAGGCATTTTGGGCTAGTTACCCCTTCGTTAGGGTTTCCTTAATTTCAGATTCATCCCTATCCTTGATCGCTGCCATCTTCCCCTGATCTCTCAGACAACATCTGTGGTACGTACATCTTTATGACGTCAGACTCTGGGACTTCTGTGGCTTCATCTGCATCCTGCAATGAAAAGAGTGGAAGGCAAGGCTTCCAGAGAAGCTTCCAAAGAAGCCTTGTCTAGTGTGGGTGTACTGTGATGCGTGTTTAGGCTCGCAAGTACAAGTTTTTTTTGTGACTGGTCAACAATGTTAAGTGTTTGCTTTTTTTTTTTAAGGATTTTATTTAATATTTTCAGAGAGAAGGGCAGGGAGGAGGAAGAAAGGGAGAGAAGCATCAGAGTATGGTTGCCTTTCACCTGCCTCCAGCTGGGGACCTGGCTGGACACCTGGCTTGCAACCTGGTTATGTGCCCTGGCTGGGATTCGAACCAGCGACCTTTGGGTTCGCAGGCCACACTGAACCACACCACCTAAGGTGGTGTTTGCTATTTTTATTGTTATGGTTAAGCAATCAGAGTTGATCTGTTGTCATGTGTTGGGGAAGACCGTCTTCCCACTATAAATCTAACAATGTCTCTGCATCTGATCGATAGGGCATTTAACTATGCGTTGTCTCGTTATAACAATATTGATAAGCAATGGTAAGATTTTTGGAAATCACTTATGCACAAATCTGTGAACTGAAGTGATACAATGTTAATTGAATGGAGTTATGATTGTTTTCAGCAGCTCCCCAGAAGGAGTGAGGGAATGGACAAGTGGGTGTAATCCGATTTTTTCCACTTAGTAGTGATCTTTTTCTCTCTTCTCAGAACGAATGTAATGAGTGGATCACCACATGCTCTCACCTCCTTTCTGGGATAAAGGGCAGAAAAATCAAGTTATTGACCCATGAAGAAAAAGAACACCTGCTTGAAGAAGAGGTATTTGCCATGTGCTAGCACGGGTCATTCTTCAGGCTCTTTCTGTATTTTAACAGATAAGGGGTCAGCAATATTACCCAGTGAATGTCCCTGGAGTCAGTCTCCTCAGCCTCCCCAGACAACTTTTGGCCTCCTTGGCAGGTTTCTCTTTCTTCCCTAGTTCCCTATGTGAGTAGGTTTCCATTCTAAGGCTTCATCTTCTAGTCACATCACAAGTTCTTCTCTGGTGATGTCATTTACTTTCTTGGCTTTATCCCTCCCTTGAAAGTCCAGATATTCTGCTACTTACCACACATTTCCACTTGGATTCTCTAGGGGCACCTCAGACTCCGACAGTCTAATCTGAACTCGTCCATCTTCCTAAACCTGCTGATTCAACTGTGTTTATTATCTCTGTGAATGGCATTATCATCTATGTAGCGGCTTTAACCATAAACCAGGTGTCCTTCAAGATGCTCCCTTTTCCTAGCCATCCCATAGCCAATCAATCAATCAATCATTAAGAGTTACCTCCTAAAGATCTCTTGAACCCTTAACCTCTTCATTTCTGCAACCTGGTGGTGTTCTTTGCCTCCTCTTGTCTTTTCCTCTCTCCCTGTTCCTCTTTCTTCTTCCCCCTCCACCCCTCTTCCCTTTCAAATCTACTTTCCTGTTGCTAGAGTGATTGTTTAAAATGTAAAACATATCCATCAACATACTGATTTCTCATTGCCTTTAGGATAAAACTCAGTCTTCCAGACATGACACGCTATGACTCGTCTATCTGTTCCTAAGTTTCTGCCCTGCGTAACTACAGTACTTCCCTTCTTAGATCCCATCACGTACATACAATATCCTCTTCTGGTACCATCTGCTTTTCTTTTGCTCACCCTTCCAGAGGAAGCTCAAACATTGTCTTCAGGAAATCTGCCTGATCAAACTTCTCTGTTACCCCCATCCACTACCAGATCCAAACTAGGTATTTCTGCTGTTTGACCCTATGCACTCAGCATTTTCTTGTTCACTAAATTGTAAGCTTCTTAAGGGCAGGGACCTTCCCTATTGACCTTTGTGCCCTTCTCACTGGCACAGGGCTCAGTTGCAGGATTAGTGTCCTTTCAATTTTTTGAATAAATAATCACTAATATAGCAGTAAAATATATATACATATACACTTAGCTATAATTATAATATTGCTGTACCTTGTAGGACATGTTAAAAGAATTCAGCGAGCCTGAAGAAGACATGCCTTTTGGAGAGGATGAAGAAAGTAAGGAGTTGAAGGCATTTAAGAAAGAAGAAGAAGAGAAAGCAGAAGTAAGATTATTTAGTACTATCTTTTTAAAGAACTTCTATATATGCTGTTAAAAAGGAAAACAGATCATCTGGAGTAAATTCTTTAACTTCAACACAATGCCTTTCCTCATAGGGATTTAACTTTATCTGCAGACACACTTAGCTCTTCATTTCCTGAGGAAGGGATGTCCCTTTTTCTTTCTAAATCCAGCTATTTCCATTAGCCTTCTTCACAGCTGCACTCCTTCTACCTACATAATAACCCTCTCACTTGGAAGCTGTTGCTTTCTCCCTTAGCTGCCAGAGTCTTTGAACAGTCAATAGGTTTACTTTGAACAGTCAAAGGTTTACTTTGAACAGTAAACCCTGTGTTTCCACTTCTCCAGCTCTCATTCTGAGTTGCCCTTCCCCTCCTTCCAGGCCCATCTGCATAGCTCTCTTCTTACCCTGTCCTCATCCCTGTTGGGCATTAGTAGTAATGCCCTGTCCTGGGGCAACTGTAACAATAACAAAAATACAATGATAATTACCAATTACTGAGCTCCTACCGTGAACTGTATGCTTCACACATGCTACCTCATCACCTCCCCCATTTCACAGACAAAGAAACTGGAAATCAGCATGGTTGGCTGAATTACCCCAAATCACAGAATTATAGGTAGCAGAGCCAACATTCAAACCCAGATGAGTCCTACAATGAATATAGTCTTTGGCTTTCAGAGCTTATCATGATTACCTAACACTCTTTAAACTGTCTTAATTTACTTCCCTGATATTTCTTCTCTGCTCTGCAAGTAGTATAAGTGTTGGCATGACTGGCATGACCAGGTTCTGACCTACGTCCTCTACTCGTTGCACATGCAGGACAGCAGAACAAGACTGTTGTACGACACCCAGGCCTCTTTGGAGCAGCATTTTCTGTTTTATTTATGGCACTGTGTTTGCATATAGAAGGCACCTAATAAATGGAAAACATTATTATTTAATCATTAAATTCTGTCATACCTTTTTAAATCTGTACATGTATCAACTCTTTTCCCCCTCCTGTGGCCTTAAATCAGGCCATTTCCTCTCTATTTCACAAACTCCTATCTAGCTGTCAAAAGGTATTTTCTCTGTAGAAAGTTCCCTGAGTATCTAGGCAGAATGGAGGGCTCTTTTCTGCGTACACACAGCTTTTGAAATACGCCTCTAAGCTAACAGTAATCATGTGTACCGTAATTATTTTGTGGCCTATCTCTTTCACTGTACTGTAAGTTCCTGACGTCTGGAAGAAACCTGCCTTGTTTTTCTAACTGTTATCTCCTCTTGTCCCTACTTCCCCATCCGTACTGACTTATCACACAATGTTTTCTGTAAGTCTTCAAAAAATGTTTGTTAACTCATGAAAGTAAATGGAAAATGAAAGCTTCAGATGTGGAGCCAGGGGACTTGCTATGCCGCTGTGTCACACACCAGCTCACTGACAGGTCCTTGGTATTTCTGCGCCCTAGGGACCTTCAACATCTACAGAAAATGAAAAACTCATTCGATTCATTGGAGAAGATGAAAATGTTTATTCCAAACCTCTATTTGGAGCAGATAAATTATCTTCCTGGGTAGGTACCCAAAACCCAATTTTTAAATATTCATTCAGCAGATTCTATTAACAACTGTAATAAGCACATACTTCTAACCATAGGAATTATTGGGAAATTGGAAACCTTTAGACAGTAGCTATGGAAACTCCTGTTTCCATAAAACAGGAATACAGATTTAAAATTCCTCTACAGAAAGTTCTAGGGCCATGGTAGAGGTGGTGTTTCCCTGTATTTTTACTACTTTGATATTTGTCAAGTTCCCTATTGAACTGAAAGATCTTACTGGATTTTGCAATGTTATGTGCTTGGTGAAATAAAGCATTAAGATAAATGTAGATAATTTTCTTGATATTTAACCTGATTATTTAAGAAACATGTTTACCCTTCTATGTATTTATTGTTTTAGCCTTTTCTTCCTTACTTATTCTTTCTGTTGATAATTGGTTTTTTCCCTTCTTCTTCTTTACAACTCTAATCAAATCAATGCCTAACTGCAGCATGAATAATTTGGAAGCTGGTGTGCTATTGGCCACAGGAAGTCCCTATTCTTCTGTATTCTTCTGTGAAGAGTAGGCTTTATGATCTATTGTATAAATGTGGATACTATTAAGTAGAAAGAAATATTCTGGAAGGCTTGACCCAGAAGAAGTAGAATATTAAGTGTTGGGACTCCTGGCTTATTCACTGAATATATTTTCTTTGTCAGAGAGAGCTGGCTAATCAAGGCACATTGGCCCCAAAGTACCTGGAAGCAATGGCAGTAATTGAACACATGCAAGAAAAGTTCATGTAAGTAGGAGGTGCCACAATGGTGAGAAGATGAAGAGGCCAAACCAGGAGGTTTGGCTGAGAAATAGACACTTTTTGGGTGACCATTGGTTCTTCTGCTTCCTTCATCCTCACTTTTGGGATGAGTATCTCCAAATCTTCTGCTAGCGTCAGTGAATTACGCTGCTGTGGTAGGAACATCTCCTCGCCCGTGGAGGAGATGGCAGAGGTCAGAGTGTGTGCATGGGGGAGGAGGTGTTAGAAATGTCAATTCAGTATGTTTCTAAGAGATGAACTGGAGAAACAGATGGAACAGGGAGAAACTACTGTGTGCAAGAGAGAATGCTACATAACCAAAAAGGAGGAGCAGCAGTATAGCAAAGATGGTTGAGAATGGCCAGGCGGAAGTGTAGCCATGGAGACATGTGCAATGGTTATTTAGAAGCACCTCTCAGGCTGGTCTTCTTGATGGTAGAATCTGTTTTTAAAGGTGCTGGAAAAGAAGGGAATGAAAAAAAAAAAAAAAAAAGACTGTTTCTGGGCACTTAGGCTCAGGATTTTTTTAAAATGAAGGATACTTTGGCTTTAGTTTATTGAATCATATCAATAAAGAGAAGTGAAAAGTAACTTCTCAAAAGGGGTTCTTTGGCAATTGACAGAGAATTCCAAATGCCCAAAAGTCAGATTTCACTAAGAAATGATAAATCTGTTCTTAAATCATAACATGGCTGCCACTCTGCCCTTACCCACCATGGTAGCACCCAGGCCCCCAATTCTTGGCTTATCACTGATGCCGCCACTTCCCGGATTTGCACCCTTCGTCATCAGACACATTCATTTAATCCTACTGTCTTTTTTAGACAATGAGATTTTATAAACAACTGACACTTCTTCGAACCTTTCTATTTTGTTGTGTTTCTCTGGACTTGGTCCACATCAGAGAGGTTGAAAACCGAGCCAGACATGCAGAGGACAAGTTAGATGAGGTAAATGAGAAACTTCACTATACCCTTATAAGAAATATAGAACTGGAGAAAGAGCTGGAGGAAAGATTGATGAAGCCTAGGGAGAAAGAGACTGAAGGAGGAGAAGAAGAGGAAAATGAAGGAGAAAGAGAAGAAGAAGAATATTCAGAAGAAGAGGAAACCAGGCCAGCAGAAAGTTCTACCAAACCTCCAAAGAAAGGTGAGACTTGCTTTCTCGTTTGCTTTATTTAAGCTGTATTTATAAAAGAAAACTTGATTGGGTCACAGATATTTTAGATGATTATCAATAAATTCTGTGTTGATCTACTAGTTCATAGTTCTCATAGGCTTGCACATATATTTAACTGTATAACTGTCTTGTTTAGACAACTCACAAAAAAGGAGAGCCAAAAGACAAACAATAATAGACTAGTAAACTAATGTGAGGTATAATTTTGACTTATAAAACTGGCAAAGATTATTTAAAACAGAAGAATACAATGCAGGTCAGAAGGGGCAAATTAGTTAGTTTTATAGAAAACTTGTGGATGCACAGATAGATATAAACCTTTCCAAAAATAACTTGTGAACATATGTGGCTCTGCCTTAAAAGCAGACTATATTTTGACCTAATAATTTCACCTTTGAGAATTTGAGGAAATAATCCTAAATATAGGGAAAAAATGCACAGAGATGTTCAGTGTATCATTATGTATAATAGAAAAAAGAGAGAGGAAATATCTCTCACCAATCATGGAAGAAAGATGAACTAAGTTATGCTACTTTAATATATCTGAATATTATATTACTCTTAAAATGGTGTTTCTGAGGAGTTGATGATGACATGGGGAATTCTTGTGTTAAAATGTCAAGTGCAAGAAATCAGATATGATGTTGTTTTTTAGAGTAAACATGCCCAGATGTTGACAGACATCATCTCTGGCTGATGGAATTTCATGGGGAATTTTTGTCTTTATTTTTTGGTACTTGTTGGATTTTCTGTGCTGGAAATAATCTCCTTTGTTCTCCAGGGGGGAAAAAAACACATTTAATTCCTTGTTTTCATACCTCTAATGAGTGCTATGATATTCCCTCAAGCAGTTCTCAATATCTGCAATATTGGAGACTTTTTTTACTTTTGCTGTCATCTTCAACCTGTGGTCTATTCCCAGGACAGCTCCTGGGGTACAAGGGGTAGTACTGGGAAGGTGCCACTTCTGTTTTCCACTGTCACCCCTATCTCTACCTCTGTCCCCAGCAACAGCAGTAAGGTAGCCAGTCCCTTGCAGTCTCCAGCCCCAGGGATGTGCATCAACACTGTCTGTGGAAGCGTCTGGGTCCATTTTATCCCCTGTTAGCTCTGAACTTGTTAAACATTAATTATTCCTAATATGACAATCCTTTAGCTTTAGGTTTAAATATGTATCATTTTTTCACGAATTAAAAAAAATTTTTTATCTTCTTACACGTGTGGAGCGATCTTACCCTGGTATTTTGAGAACTGATCTTTTTCATGATTACAGAAAAATAAACATGCAAACCACACAAAAGGTTTATGTGTTCAACGGGGGAGGTTGCCTCCATATGCAATGAGTGGCTTTCGTGTTGTTCATTTCCATAAAGGTCTTGGGGAGCAGGTGAAACCCAGAATTTAAAATGTTAGTAATCGTAGGTGGATAACGATGTGCACTTAGTCCCCAGGCTATAGACAGTGACTTAGACAACCTATCAGTCATCGCCTGGGCTCAGAAGTGCGGGACGGGAAGCCCTGCACTTCTCAGGGGAGTTGTCTCCTGTGCAGGGCAGTCCCCAGGCAACGCAGGGGACTGGGATATTTTCTCTGGAAAATCCTAAGGTTCACATTTGTTTGGGTTAGCGGGCAGCTCCTTTTAAAAACGCAGACACCTCTGGAGCGATGGGACCCTCACACGGCACATATGTGACACATGGGTGTGAGTTAGTGCAGAGGCTCACTCTTCTCCCAAGAGCCATTCAGTGAAGGAGTGGCAGATGCTGTACTTGCGAAGCCGAGAGAAAAGAAGGTGTGGATAGAGCAGGGACAGCTACTTCTGTTTTATGCCATTATTTTCAATAATTAGCAAATCATTGTACTCTGAGCTGTGGATGGAGAAAGGAATCAAGGGGGGCGTTTACCAGGAGGAATGTGATGTCAGGGAGGCCCCGGATGGGGTCTGGGGGAGAGCCACTTGACAGGATGTGAGCAGGTGACACTCAACAGCAAGATGGGGGTGTGAACGAGGTGACCAAGTGTGGGCTTGGGTGGGCTCTGGTGCAGGAGGCTGGAGAGAGGGACCAGGAGGGGGGACAGGGGTGCAGGGATGGATCTGGCAGATTCCAGACAGTACCTCTATCAGAATTTCTTTTCCGGCCAAGCATGGGATGGATACATACAAGCTGGAAGGAGGAAAACGTTCTTCCTCTTTCTCTCCTTGACCACATGGCCCACTTCTCCAGGACCCAGAACCCAGGATGACTAACTGCACTTAAACGTGGGGGAAACGCATTCTGAATCTCAGTAACAAAGTTAGAGTCAAACTTCGGACTCAGAGCCTGCTTGGAGTTGAGCAGTTTATGCAAGCAGAAGAGAATTTTTAAAATGCTTAGTGAAGTAAAACGTCTTTAGTAAAGAGGAGCTAGTGTTGCTACAACGCCCTCGCCTTGTTTTTGTCTTTCCAGGGGCACAGAAGGAGGGTTCTATCAGCAGCAAATCCAAAGGCCGCACCAAACCCAACAGTAAGTCCAAACCCAAGCCGCATCCGTAGGGCGCCGGGCATCACCATGGCTTCCCACCTGAACACCCCCAGACATCGCTGTGCCGTTGAGGTAGCATCATGGCTCAACCGGAGGGACTCCCTTTGCAGCAGCCATGAGAAAAGCCATGACGTACGACCCAGGAACCTCTTCTTTTAAAGTCACGGTGACAGCTGTAGCAAATCTGTACATTGGCTCATTTCTCAAATTAAAAATAACTTGTGCGAAAGTTTGCCAGCCTCTTTCGTTGTTTTCCTAACAGAGGCCTGTGAAAATATCTGTTTCTGTCAAGAAAGTAATGCTTTTTGAAGACTTTGCCCTCTGTGGAGAAGAGTAAGAAATAAAAAGCATTATGTTTTCCATTTAAAAGGGGACCCTGGTATGACTCTTAGGTTTCTGCAGCATTTTCAAATTTTTATGATTTACCTGATCGTCATAATAACCCTACAATGTAGGTGGGGAGATACTGTTATCCCCATTTCTCAGAAGAGGACACTGAGGCCCAGACAGTTATGAGATGCCCCGAGGTCACCAAGCCCCCAGCATGCTGGACCTGTGTCCAGATTGATTGACATTGGCCATGCCATCGGGTCATTGCTCACATGGTTTTCTTTACAGGGGCCAGTGTTGCTGGAGATTCACCCAGAATCTTCTTTGTTTGCTTTTTTTTCTGTTTTAATTTTATTGTTGTTGTATTACGTGCACCCCCTTTTTGCTCCCCTCTGTCCCCCCCCATTTTTTTGCTTTTATTGCTTCATTTTTTTAATTTTATTTTTATTATTTTAATTTAATTTTTTTATTTTTTAATTATTTTTATTTTTTTATTTTTTTTACTTTTTATTTTATTTTTTTACTTTTTTAATTTTTTAAAAATTTATTTAAAAAATTTTTAATTTTATTTATTATTTTTATTTTTTTTTACATCAATGTATGGTTGCGTTTCATCTGCCTCCAGCCACAGACCCGGCTGGAGACCTGGTTTGCAACCTGATTATGTGCCCTGGCTGGGGAATCGAACCTGCGACCTTTGGGTTCGCAGGCCGGCGCCTTATCCACTGTGCTACCAGCCAGGTTATTGCTTCATTTGTCTGATTTGTTTGTGACCTTGGATCTTTTTAGACACTGGAGTTAGACTACGATGCAAAAGGAGGTGGCCAATGACAAATGCTTGCTCTGAGCCGTCACTTAGCAAGACTTCCTTCCCACCTCTCCGCCCTGGGCCCTGCTGTTGTAGCGCTGGCTCCAGACATCTGTGGTGAGATTCCGACACTTGCTTTGGCCCCATGTATTTTGCATTTCTTTGGATTTAGCTCCTGAAATCTTAGACCTTTACCTGTTTCTTCAGCCTCCAGCACCCCAACCCTAACCCCAGAGCCACCAGACTTATTTAAGCCAAACCCCCGGCCAGGCCTGCCATCATCAAAGTGTGGGCAGAATGGGTTTCAGAAATGCTAAGCCCGTTGGACGATTGTTTACTCTTGGGGAAGAAAGCCGAAACTTTGCCAGGCAGTTGGCCGTGTTCATGTCAAATAAAAGCCCAAGCTGAGGTTTACATCAACCACCACCCTCTGCTAGGGCTGCCCTGCCCTACTCTTGCTTTCCCAAGCAGACCCTGAACAATTTTAGCAAATTTGGGGGCTTTTAGCTGGGATTTAAGAGTACTTTTTTATTCGTTTTTCAGAATACTCTTTTGCTAACTCCAGGGACCTGAGAAGGTCTGTTGAGCAAGTGCCTCATCCACTCGGCCTGGTTCTCACCACATACCCACCCCACCCCCCCACCTCTGCCAAGCGTGGGCGCACCCTGCGCTTCTCCCGACAGAGCTGGTCTCATGCAGTCATCCTGCTCACTTGCCCGTGATCAGGCCGCTTGTCAGGTACCTTCTGGCACATACTCACTGGGCTTCCCTTTAGCTCTTAGCCCTTCCTAGCTGGAGATCGATGACTCAGGTATTCCCTGGGTAACCTGCATTGTGCCTTTTACGTTCAAAGGCTGCTGGGAATTCTGCTTGCAGGCCCCGAGGCTGTAAAGCACCATTGGCCCAGCGCTGAGGCTCCAGGCACAGGACTTGAGGGCAGGGAAGCAGAGGCACTGACGGGCAGAGTTGCAAGTCAGAACTCGAGAGGACATCAGAACCCTCCTAGTTCCAGTGGGTTCTCTGAAAGAATGCCGTAGGGACCACGGCAGTCTGATAGGGAGGAGCCACTGGCAGACAGGCCACCGCCAGTGTGGAATGCAGAGGCGCTGGCAGAGCCACCTGCTGGGCCTCCCAGGTAACGGGCAGTTGAATCGGCAGGGCTGTAACACCCTCATCTCAACATCAGCAACGGGCTGGAATGTGGCAGTTTGGTCTCAGGAGAAGACTTCTGCCCCTGGGAACTTGCAGACAGCCCTGTCTGGTCACCTCATCCGTCTCAGAAGAATTTGCTTTGACTATTTGCTGTATATACCCTCTCACCCGAATATAGTTTCATCACAACTTGTCCCCGTTATTTCCCTCCCACCAAGCCCTCCACCCCAGCTGGTTAATACCTGATGGTAGCGCAGACCACTCAGCAGCCCCAGAAGGTCCCCTCTGGCAGGCTACTGAGAAAGTTAAGTGCTGACCAGGGCCACCAGAGCAGACCCACCAGTGGGAGATCCTGTAGGCACTCCCAGGTATATGGGCAAAATCTACCTCAGGCAAAAAGAACCGTGCCATGAGGAATTACTAAACATTCATTAAAAGCCATTGTTAACGTTATTACCCTGTCATTCACTTCTCATTGTTTTGTTCCTGGTTCTGGCTACACCTGAACCAGCATGATCCTACCTCCTTTTTCGTTAGTCATAGTATCTGCTGATCTGTGTTCAAGAGCCATCTCTATGGGGTGAAGGGTGACCAGCAACTCTTGATGCTACCCTAACTTCAATAAACAGGACCCTGGGATGGGTATGGGCCAGCATAGTGGTGATGAAAAACTCTTCCCACTTCAGGAATTACCTGATTGCCATTAGCCACTTAAATGGGCTGGACCATCTATGACTGTGCCCTGGTTGGTCCCCAACAGCAAACTGCAGACCCTAATAGGTTAGACATTCTGGGAAATCCCGCAGAAGGGCCCCCCAACTCTCATTCTGCCTGCCTCACCAGTGCTTGCACTCCTCTCTGCGGCACCGTAGTCCTGGCCCAGGCAGGTTTCGTTACCTACCTTTGGCTTACTTGGATTTGACCACCTGTTGGATTCCACACTTTGTATTTTGGCACCTCAGCATGGTTCAGAGCTTCGCCTGCTCCATTGCCCCCAGGATTGCCACCCCCACAACCACGTCTGATCCTTGGGTGCAGGGACTGAGGAGACTTTGTCTTAACAGCCTATGGAGATATTTTTCAGAACTGGCTGAAATAGTCTTTTCAAAACAAAATTGAAAGTTACCTCCATACAGAGTAACCTTCTAAGCAGGTGGTTATATTTCTACATGAATTTGGCACGGCTGCATGAATAGGTAGGTTTTGAAATCATCCGACAGTCCTGCATAATAACCCTGGGAAGATTCAGTGCCTGGCTGAAGTTTCAAAGGGCAGAGCAAGGCTGGGCTACGGGTGGAGGTAAGAAACTGGCCTAGAAACGTGTGACAGAGATGACTCTAAGGCTGGCATCATGATGGACTGATATTTTGGACTTCTGGGAAGTTTTTGTTATTTTTTGGAGGGCAGGAGGGATGGCAGAGGGAAGGAGTATTAAAGCCAATTGAGAGGTAACAGGATAGGCAAAGCACCCTTGGTTTCAGGCCATGTTTCTGTTATATATTTAATTGGGGTGACATTGGTTTGCAAAACCATACAGATTTCAAGTGCACAGCTCAATACCATCTGCACACTGCGCCTGCTATCCCAAGAAAAGTCTTTCTGCCCCCATTTCCCCCTCCTGAGACCCTTCCACCTAGCCCTTCCCCTCTGCTCCCAGCACACAGTTGTCTGTGTGGATGGGTTATGTATGTACAGTATGTTTTTGGCTAATCCAGTCTCCTAGCCTCCCCTTCTGACAGCTGTCAGTCTGTCCCATGTATCCGTACCTCTGCTTCTATTTTCTTCATTGGTTTATTTTGTCATTAGATTCCACATATAAGATCATACGGTATTTGTCTTTCTCTGACTGGCTTGTTTCACGTAGCATAGAACAGGCTGGATTCAACCAACAAAAGGTTGCAAAAATTTCTAGGTCCATTGTCAGGAGCTAAGAATATATTTCTCCCTGAAATAATGTTCAGCAGGGTTTTATGAGATAACATTCATAAAAAAAAAACAACTATGGATGTTTTTATGCAGAATATCAAGTTCCCACTAAGGACAGCAGGAAAACATCTCAAGTAATAACATTGGATAATGGAGCATAAGAGGTTCTTTGATGGAGAGAAATCACCAACTAGTGAGCACTAGAGGATTGCTATCACCATTTCTTTCTGTTGCACAACATAGAAATTCCTGTTTTTCCGAACATAGTGACTTTTAGTCATATTTTTGTAATGTTAGTAATGTTTTATAATATTGATTTTTTTTAAGTTCATAGAGGATATGCTATATATCTCAGTATTCTTATTGGCTAATTTTTTTTTCTGTAGATATGTTTCTAATTGTATAAGGCAAATTAATGGAAATGAGACCAGTAATATTATAGAAATGTATTCATATTAGGGAATATATATATATAACATATAAGAAAAGAATACTTCAGGATATATAGAGATCACAGTGTTGTTATTGTTTGAAAAACAAGCAAGCTGATCAATTCTATACCGAAAATACATACACCAGCCCCATATTTATAGTGCTGCTTCCTCAGATTTTAAGCAACGTGTATCAGATAAACGGTTTTGTGCTTTATTTCTCTATTTAAAAAGGAGTCCATAAAACAAATTCCTTTCCAATTCTTTGTTCATCCTCAGCCCAAGTATATCTCTTACTTTCACTTGGGAATGTAGGTGCTGTTGTGGGGCAGGGAGCAGGGTGAGGTACGAGGCTACCGGGTGGAGTGTCCAAGGCTGGGTGTGGTCGGGGGAAAATGCCCGAGATGTACCTTCGGGCTCACAGTCTAGCTGCAGAGAAGCCTGCAGTCCAGGGCTCTGCACTCCAGTGCAATGAGCACAGTGATGGGGCCTGTCAAAAGGGCCAAGGGAGCAGCAAAGACGTTCCCAAAGGGACTGGAGGGCACACAGCAAGACGACCTTTGAGCTACACCGTCAGACGGCCAGGGTGGGCAGTGAGACCACGCAGAGATGCGGCCGCTGCGTGGCGGGCCCCCACACAGCCACGTCATCCTTCTATAACATGGGGGAGTCTTTCTTTTTAGGGTTCAGTGGTTCAACTGGCTTGGAAGGATTCGGGAAGGGGATGCTGCCCTGAATCCTGTTGCTGGGAGAAGGCAGGCAGTTGAGCACGTCAAAGGGCAGCGGGAGAACCACGGTGGAGGGCTTCTCTGTGGACAAGGACTGAAGAGTGTGGAGGTACCGAAGCTGAACAGCCGCTGGAGTGCCTGACAGGATCTCGGCCGCTGTCCTCAGGGCCTCCGACGCGGCCTTCTCCCCTTCCGCGGCGATCATCTAGGGAAGCGGGTGAAGAAGGGCAAAGCGAGTTTTCTTCTTCGTTCCTTGAAAGCTTCCCTCGCCATTCAGCAAGCCCTGCGCATCGACTATGTGGCAGGTGCGGTTAAGCACAGAACTGAAGTCCTCCTTTCCAAGGGTCTTGCCCTGGGGGACACAGACTGCACATCTCATCATAAATTAGGGCATTTGTTAGGACGCTGACAAGCATGGGGAGGTGTTTGGGGAACTACTAATGGTGTCTAGTGGGCCCTGAACGATGAGTGGGGTTTTGCTGCACAGAGAAAAGGCTGCCCAACGCTCCAGGCAAACACACGGACTCCTGAAAGGCGGATTCCCAACGCGAGCAAAATGACTGGGTGAGCATTTCAGAAGCAAAAGCACCAGTCGCTTCACCTAAATGCCACCTTAAAGTGGCCAAAGAGGCCTGGGCACAACTCTGCCATCTTCCTCTCCTTCCTCCTCCACTTCCCCTCAGTCATCAACCTTCTCTTGGTTAGGGTTTTTTCCCCCACCTACCACCTTCTGTTCCTTCAAAGAAACCTGCCTCCCCTCGAGCCCTCATTTCCTCTTTCCAACACCCACCCCACCCGCACTGGCCTGTCTGCGTAGCGGTTAGGGGTCGCGCAGCCTTCTCTTGGCTCTGGGGTTGAGGGCACTGAGCCCTGATCCTAGTTGCCCCTCCAGAGCTTGTGCACAGCTAGGCAGACAGGTGGCTCCGATTACCCAGAAAAGGTGCCAAGATAAGAGAAGGATGAAGTGTGGTAAGATGCCCTTTAGGGAAAGACAGTGACGACAAAACTCAAATGGAGGAGATGGTCAGTGTTACCCACGGCCGTGGAGGAAGGGTGTAACCGGGAAAGATGCTGCACTGGTCCGTTGGGAGCGACTAACTCACTTGAAGACAGCAGGTTTAATAGGGCAGGTTGGAGTGGGGGCCATATGCCAGATCCCTCCCAGGGCCTGGACAAATGGGAGGTGAGGGCGTGAGGAAGCAAAGGGAAAGCACGCTGTGTGAGCTGGCCGTTTGGATTCTCTGGTACTCCTCAAAGAATAGCCCCCGCGGGTGGATGGCCTATGAGACGCTGGCTCACCCGCACTCTGGCCTGTCGCTGCGCTTCGGCTTCCAGGGCCAGCGACTGCTGCAGCCCGGCCGGCAGCCTCACGTCCTTGCTGAAAAAGAAGGAATGTGGCCAGGTAGGTGTGCCGTCCTGCTTTGAACCGTCAGAGCTCACAGACAGTCTCACCCGCCTTCCCTACTGTTGCTCCATGATGCCCAGCAAATTCTGATTTAATAGACTGCCACCCCAGACTCTGGTTACAGTGGGCATCGAGGGCCAGTGCTTCAAGTGCTGGTTTTCATCATCACTGATGCTATGGTAGAGCTATGGTTTCCTTTTTCCATGTAAAACACATTTTGTTTTGATGGATTGTGTTGATTTTTTCCCACTCAGTTTAGTCTAAATCTCAGCTATTCAAATTGAACAATAAAAGCTTCAAAGAGTCACGCTATTAATAATCAGTCAAGTCATCTAAGTTTATTCAAGAGAATTGACCTTGAAAATGGTAGAACTGACTGAAGAACAATGCTTCATGTATTGCATAAAAGGTGCAAGATTTTAATTTTACCCTGAATGTGACTATGAAAAATGCACAGATAGGAAGCAGTCTGGCAGCTCCTTAGAGAGTTAAATATAGAGTTACTGTACGACAACAGTAATACTACTCTAGGTATCTACCCAAGAGAACCGAAAACATGTTCACATAAAAATCTGCACATGAATGTTCATTGCAGCACTATTCATAATGGCCCCACAGTGGCAACAATCCAGGTGCCCATCAGTCAATGAGCAGATAAACAGAATGTGGTATAATCACACAATGGAATAATATTCAACCATAAAGGAATGACATCCTGATTCATGCTACCACGTGGATGAACCTTGGGGACATGCTAAGTGAAAGACGCCAGATACAAAGACCACGTATTGTATCGTTGCATTAATATGCAGTGGCCAGAATTGGCAAGGCCAGAGAGTGAGAGAGAGAGGTTAGTGGTTATCAAAGGCTGGGGAGTGAGAGGGAAAGGAATTCCTGTTTAATGGTTGCAGGCTTTCTTTTGGGGTGATAGAAATGTTCCAGAATTAGATGGTAGTGATGATTGCACCACTTTGTAAATATACTAAAAATCAGTGAATTGTACTTTAAAATGACTTTTAAAGTGGCTTTAAAAGGTGATTTTTTTTGTTTTTTTAATTTATTTTTAAGATTTTTATTTATTACTTTTCAGAGAGAGGGGCAGGGAGAGAGGCAGAGAGAGAGAGACATCAATGTATGATTGCCTTTCATCTGCCTCCAGCTATGGATCTGGCTGGAGACCTGGCTTGCAACCTGGTTATGTGCCCTGGCTGGGGAATCGAACTAGCAAACTTTAGGTTTGCAGGCTAGCGCCTTATCTACTGTACCACCAACCAGAGCCTGATTTTTTAATTTTGCATATCTTTTAGATCATTTTCATTTTTAATTATAGTTGACATACATTGTTATATTAGTTTCAGATGATTAGATATTACATAACTTATAAAATTGATCATATCTTTAAAAAATAAAATAAAATGATCATAAAAGGTGAGTTTTATCTCAAAAAAGTTTTTAATCCATAGAGAGAAAATATGAAAGTAATTTGCCCGAATGTCACAGTGATTGTATTATGTTCATGAGATAATGGGTATTTTTTCTATTTCCCCCCAAAATATCTGGCTATAGTTCATCCTCTCATGCAATGAAAGTAAGTTACCGAATAAGTTTTAAACGGAACCAAAATATTTCCATTTGTCACTTTGTTCTTCCCCGTTAATTTCCTACCCACATTTCTGTTCTCTCCACTTGGAGTCCCCAAACACAGGTCACTGAATCCAAGGCGACCTGTGAAGGGAAGAGTTGAGATGTCAGGGATGTCCTCCAGGTGGTTCCTATAAGTGTCCTTACAAGGGAAGCAGATGTGATTGCGAAGAGGAGAGGAGGCGATGTGGTGTTGGACGCAAGAGCCCAGCGATGTTTGTTGAGGATGGAGGAAGGTCAAGGAGCTGAACGGGCAAGGGAACGGGTTCTCCTTTCAGAACCTCCGTGAGCAGCCAGCCCTGCTGGCACCTTGACTGGCCATGTGAAACGGATTCTGCACTTCTGGCCTTCAAAGTTGCTACAGGTTAGATTGACGTGGTTTTAAGCCACCAAGTTTGTGGTGATTTGTAATAAAAACAATGGGAAACCATACAGATGGTGTAGTTAAGCCTGTTTTAAAATGCATTTACTAGGCTCTGGCTAGTTAGTTGGAGTGTCATCTTGTAAACCAAACGTTTGCAGGTTTAATCCCTGGTAGGGGCACGTGCAGGTTCGCTCCCTGGTCAGGTGCGTACAGGAGGCAACCAGTCAATGTTTCTCTCGAATCAATGTCTGTTTGTCTCAAAAGCAATGGAAAAAAAATGTCCTCAGATGAAGCTTAAAGTAAAATAAAATGCATTTACTAGAAAACCAGAGTATATTGTCTCTTCCAAATGGCTTTCTGTTACATGTGCTCACACACCCTATTGGTGCATCCGTTTGCCCACATCCCAGCCCAGGAGGCAGGAGAAAATGAACTGTGGGCTCTGGAAACAACAGACAAGGCATGGAGCTCCACGCGTGGGCTCACATTCTCTTCCTTTTTAATTGTACCTGATGATTTGTTAGCGGCTAGATAACTAATAATCTTAGTGCACTGAGAAGACTGACTCATTTGAGGGGCTGGTGAGCGGAAGGAATGTTGAAAAAGACGTCACAGAGCAGGTGGCATCGTAAAGAACAGATAGGATTTTGCTGTGGGGAAAGGAAAGTATTTCCCGCAGAGGAAACAGCCTAAGAGGCGGCCTGGAAGCGGGAGAAATGCTACGTAGGCTGGAGTATTGGACCCACTGGGGGAAGGACAGCAAGAAGGGAGGCTGCAGCAGCTGGGTCATTTCTTTATTCAGCCAAAAGCCATTATCGGGCTGCATTGTGACAAAGAGGTGAGTACAGTATGACCCCTGCCACTATGGCTTTCATAACCTGGGAAGTCAAGTGGGTAAATACATACAGGGTAATTCAATGTAACAAGGCAAGCTTGAGTACCAAGACCGGGCTTGGTCCTTTGTCCTTTGGGAGGGGAGGGATGCACAGGAAGTGAGGATAAAGGGGGACATAAGGGGAGGACACTTGGGCGGTTTTTAAATTCCAGGGCAGCAACTCCCCTGCGTGCCTCTTGACACAACTTTTCCTCTTTTGCAGCTTCTCTTGTTTCCTGAATTCTTCCCTTTTCCACCAGGATGCTAATCACTGTTTCATCAGTAAAAAGCAGGATTACTGGCAAACATTAGGATACTTCCTTTGACCAGATCAGTGTCTGCTCAGGCCCCATCAACACAATTATGATCAATGCCTTTGATCCTACATCTTTCTACTTGGAGGTCCCCCACTCAGCCAGTTGTGGGTGGAACTCCCTAACTCAATTCCGGGCCCCATGGCCTCCATGACAGGCTCTGTTGCTGGTGGCAAATGCCCCCTGGCTGATCAGTTTCCTGGAATCCTGCTTTGTTCTCCTTTCTCTTATTGGAGACACACATTCTGCCCATGGGCATGGGCGTCGTTGCTGAGGCTGCTTCTGCTGTGAGGTGAGGCTGCCTGCAAGGCCATTCTGACTCTTCCTGCCCTCTCCTGATTCCAAATCAGTTAAACCTGGACGGCTGGGAAATTAATCGGGTACAGGTCCGCGACATCTGTCCATCTGAAAGCCTGATTTGAACTTACCGTTCTTTAGCTTGGTTTCCCTAGCAAGCCTGTAAGCTCCCAGGAACCATTCCTTCTCATCCTTGTTTGCTACCACCCCCTCCCGTCCAGCTCCCCACCCCCTGCTAATCCCACCACTTCGTGCTCTGTGGGGACTTGACAATGAGTCCAAAGCCACTGGACCAGGGCTGACAGCAAAGGCTCTGGCAGTATCTGACTAACCTGCACCAGACTGGTGACTACGATTGGCTCAGGGTCAGTTTGGTGACCTTTTTACTTACGTGTCAGCTCCTTAAGGGGTGGCACCTTCACCACAGACTGCCTGGCACAATAAATGACCAAACAAATAAAAGAGAGAGATTTCAACACATTTCGATGTTAACTTTATCGAAAAGTACCTTGACATCTTGGGCGATGCTCTTCCTCTCTAAAAGAATTTCGGTGAGGGACCGGTGCGCTAGGAGGCGTTTGGTGGTGGTTTGCACGAGGAACTGAACAGCTTTGGACACGTGAGCAAGGCTGCTCAGCAGAAGAGAGGCATTTTCTATCCGGTAGTAGCAGATGGCATCTACCTCCATTACAAACATGTCTTTGGTCACAACCTAGGCAGGAAATGAAGTGTGGATGCACAGGCCTGATTCCTGGGCTCCTTTCCCATGTACAGTTGGAGGAACTACTTATGTTGAAGCAGAATTTTCTCAGAGTAAGATTATAGCAAGAAAAAGAAAAAACAAATAGTAGGCCTACCTTCTATACAAAATAGATGTTTTTGAAGAATATGGAGTTTTTATTAACTACACTAAAGAACTCACAATTTAAGGGAATCCTTTTGTAAATAAACCCTTTTGTAAAAAAATCTACCACCTTAATCAATTTTAACTGTATGGTTATTTAGTGTTGAATACCTTCATACTGTTGGGCAACTAATCTCCAGAACTCTTTCCATCTTTTAAAACTAAAACCCATTAAGCAAAAATATTCCATTCCTCCCCCCCAGCCCCTGTAACCACCATTCTATTTTCTGTCTCTATTAGTTTGACTACTCTAGGTACCTCATAGAAGGGAAATCATACAGTATTTGTCTTTTTGTGACTGGTTTATTTCACTAAGCTTAATGTTCTCAAGTTTCATCCCTGACATAGCATATGATGTAGCAGAGTCTTATCAAGGCTGAATACTATTCCCTGGTAGGTACATACCACATTTTATTTACCTAGTCAGTCATTGATGGACACTTGGGTTGCTTTCACCTTTTGGCTAATGTGATTAATGTTGCTATGAACATAGGTATATGTTCGTACCTTTTCAAACTTTTGTGTTCAGTTCCTTGAGGTATATACCCAGAATTGGAATGGCTGAACCAAATGGTAATTCTACTTTAATTTTCTGAGGAATAGCTGTACTATTTTCTACAGTAGCTACCCCATTTTATATACCCACTAACAGGTTCCAGGCCCTGTTATTTTTCTGGCTGTCTGTTTGTTTTGTTGTGTCCCTTGCTATGCAGTTTTTAATTTTGATGCAGTCCAACCTCTAGTTCCCTTTTCTACTTTTGATCTTAAAGGACCATTTTGACCTGGACCAGAATTGGTAACCCAGACATGTAAAACAGAGAGAGAAAGGAAAATCCATTATTTGGCTCACCTCATGAAAAGGTATCTCTAAGGTTTGGAGACGAAGATCAACTTTGTGGCAGGTATCCAGGCAGGGCAGGAAGAAGAAAAGGCCTAGGAGAGGGGAGTGTGAGGAAAGAGAAAGCAACAGATGAATTCTCACTTGTTACTCAGCCAGCCTGGCCCTGCACCCACCTATCCTCTCTCTTGGTCATTATAACCTGGTAGCAGTGCTCTCTAAAGACTTTCTTATAACTCAGCCTACAAGTAACAGATCAGAAAAATGAAGATGTCATGGATCAAGTTACTTCATGTAATCTGAGGTCCATATTACAGATATGCATGGGTTGAAGAAATGGGCAAGTCCATAGGAAGTTAAAAAACTGTTTCTTACCAGGGCCTTTGGCTCTTCCAGGAAGCAAACGTCCTAGTCGGAATATAATCACTCTCTCATACTCCTGTACAACCTAGAAATAAACTTAATACTTTTGAATCACCCCAAGAGGGAAAAAGAAAGTCTTCAAAAGGCATTTGTGTGAGAATAATCATAGGTATCAGGAATCTTTTGTTTTGATAACCAAGAAAAAGTACTTTGTTTTTTCTATATCTACATTTATTAAGTGTAGAATTTCAGAAACAATGAAAAAGTATATTGGCCATGTTAATTTTGAGCCCATGAACAGAATTTTGATTAGAGTCATGATTATCTAAAAAATAGTGCTTCCACCCACTAATGTCCACCATTCCTCAAATCAAAGAAATCACAGCATACTTACTACAGAATTTTTTTGACCTCTGGATTAATAGATTTCATATGTATCAATTATGAGTTATTTAGCAGAAAGAGGGGTATATTTTAATATTACTCCTATTTTGTTTCAAACTGTGAGAAGCATCTCAAAATAGTAACTAAATCTTCTACCTTAGGCCACTAGAAATGAAAGTGCAAACTAAAGCAAGCAGAAAGAAGATAATAAAATAAGAGTGGAAATAAATGCAGTAGAAAATAGAAAACCAATAGAGAAAATCAACAGATGCAAAAGTTTGTTCTTTGAAAAGATCAACAAAATTGACAAATATTTTGCTAGAGTGACCAAGAAAAAAGAGAGGAGATCAAATTGCTAAAACCAGGAATCAAAGAAGAATGATGACAGGGGCATCACTATTGTCTTTAAATTTATGGAAATTAAAAAATATTATAAGAGAAACTACCATGCCAACAAATTAGATAACTTAGACAAAATGGAAAAAATCCTATAGATACATAAACTACCAAAACTGACTCAAGAAGAAAAAGAGAAACTGAAAAGAACTGAAAAGAAGTAAAAGATTAAATTCATAGGTTAAACTTTTTCCACTAAAAAATCCAGGATTAGATGGCTTCACTGGGGAATTCTGCCAAACATTTAAAGAAACATTCAAGAAAAAGGTAGTACCAGTTAGCCACAAATTCTACCCCTAAAAATAGGAGAGGAGGAAGTCTTCCCAACTCATTCTCTGAGGCTGATATAACCCCAATACCACAGTAAACCATATTAAAAAATTATACACCATAATCAAATGGGACTTGGAACATAATCAAATATATACATAATCAAATGTGTCCTAGGAACATATTGTTTGTTTAACATCCAATACTCATTGAATATAATACACAATGTCAATAGAATAAAGGGCAAATGCTCAATAGATGCAGAAAAGGCATTTGACACAATTCAGCATCCTTTCATGAAGAAGGAAAAGAGCAGGAGGAAGAGAAGGAAGAAGAGGAGATAAAGAAGGAGGAGGAGGGATGAGCAGTCAGCAACAGCTCCAGCAGCATCCACCACATTCTAGTCAAGCACAGGCTCTTGCCTGGCAGCTCTAGACAATGAGCAAGAATGGCGGGGTACCAGGGGCTGGCCATTTCTGCCCATCATGGGGCACCTCGAGGAAGCAGACCTGGCCCCAGAGTTCCCTTTCAGGTGGGCCAGGACTTTCCTAGAGCCGCAGTCTCCTTCTTCTTCCCACAGCACAGGCGTTAGACCGGCACCACCGCCTGAAGGCTGCCCTACCTGCTCTTGTTCCCCCTCCCCTTACTGTCTATTTCCCGGACAATGCCACCCAATAAACCCCTTGCACTTCTCATTCTGTCTTGGCATGTGCTTCCCAAACTGACACAGCGCCAGGCAGTGTAACCACCTGTGGGCCAGCGATCATTGTCGTTCATGGTCGATGGAAACTGCGTGAGGAGTCTCCTGGAAGTGTCAGAAGTGGACATCATGATCTCTTTTGGCCGATATGTGTGTTACACAGTGCAGATGACCTAGGTGTAGCCCCTGTCCTGGAGGGGCTCTCAGTCTAATGGGAGTGATTGGGTGTCAACAAATATTCTACACGTGTTAAGTGCTAGAATGGATGTGAAAGCAGAGTGACACGAGAAAGACAGAAAGGAATGACAGTCCGGGGGAGTCGAGAAAGGCTTCACAGTTAGAGCTGAGCCAAGTCTTCAAGGAGTGAGCACTCTCCTGGACGGTGAGCGGGGCGGGCATTCTGTGTGGCGCACACACCGAAGTGAGAGTGGACATGTAGTGGTTATTGAGAGACCCCGGAAAATTACGGGATCCTCATGGGATCTCACCTTTATGCAGAACCAGATAGAAAAAGGGAAGGTCACAATGATGAAGAGCAGGGATGTGAGGACGAGAAGCCACTCACAGGCTCCTAAACCCGAAGACTTGGTACCTTAAAAAAAAAAAAAAGGAGCAAGTCTATTGATACTTCACCTCTTCACACACTAGCAGCTGTTGCTCCAGTCCTTGGTATTAGGGTCAGGGCAGTTTGTAGACGTTGGTGGGAACGGCAGAGTGAGCTGGGGACAGGAGTGGTCAGCTCACAGGGCTAGGGTACTGTCTGTGTGGACAGCCATGTGGGCCTGTGGCCTGCGAAGTAGCCTGGCTGGGGCATGTGGTGCTCAGTGAGGCAGAGGAGTAGACATGGGCCTCTTTTCCCCTTCCCCCTGGAGCCACAGAAAACTCCCGGGCAAGGGCTCAGCAAGGCCACCTCATCCTCAGCAAGACCTTCTCATCCATTGCTTAGGGACCTGGGCTCAAGTCACTTGACAGCAGGAGAGACTGAGGGAAGTCCACAAAGGTGGCAGTGCTGAACCATGACCAGAAATCAGGGGCCATACCATGCAGGAAGGGGCTTTTCCATCAGACTGTCCTACTCTAGAATTCTGGCTTCTCCACTCCCAGCTGTAGGTCTTGGGCAAGTTAATTTCTCAGCATTTTTCCTCTTCTGTCATATGGGAATGATAATGTTCAGTAAAACACCTGAGCTTCCTCCCTTGACTCCCCCTCCCATGTGCTTTGAAGCACATACAAGGCCTTTAATCTCAGGATTATAGTAGAATTAAACCCAATATCCTTTAATGACTGGGAGTTTCTGACCAATGAAAGGCTATCAGTTGGGCAAAACAGCATCGACATGGTTCATATCTCATGGTCCTGGCTGCACGAATCTTTCTCAGAGCCCTGCTTCCAATGCTCCAAACTTCACTGCATTGCTGGTAACCAGGAAATGTTAACATTTCAAAGCCAGTAGAGAGCAGTATAATGCAACTATTCCTCATTCAGCTTCCTTTAAGCTTCATCCAGTACTTAAGGTGTAATTTTTTCCCTTTCCTTTACTATAAAGAGGATTGGAAGCAGATAAATGTAAGGATTGCATGACCTGCGGAAGCCAGAGTCACCTATCCCAGTGAGAGAATCCTGTGGTCTAACGTCTGTCTCCTTCAGCCAGCAGGGGTCCTGTTCTAATTGACTGTGTTCCTTGCTGCAGGCTGTGTGCATCTCGCTTTGGATGTCTATCTCCTTTTAGCCTCCCCACTACCCTGCGTGCCAGGCCAGGGGTAACCCCTAAGAGTGAGCACGTGCTAGCAAGTGGCTGAGCTGAGATTTAAACTCAGGTTTGGCTCTTCTGTACTTGGCTCTGCTGCCTCTATTTTAGGAAACAAACAAACAAACAAACAAAACTATCATCCCAAAGAAACCTTAACATGCTTTTAGGTAGGACTGAGGGGTGGGATAAGAAGAGGAGAATAAGCTGCACAGTCACCAGGGGCCACCAGCTCATGCACATTTTTACTTAGGTGCCCATACACCCCTGCGTAGCCATAGAAACCAGCTGCAGGCAGGGCGGGTTGGTCCCCAGCCTGGACCACACTCCCCCTCCCACCTCCCATCCTTGGCTGGCCCTTGAGACCGATGGTTTTTAGTTGATGTTATTTGCATTTCTCTGGTGCTTTTGGTAGCCACCACTGAGGGGTGGATCTAGCAGGTTCTAGCCTCGCTGGGTCTGGGGCGGGCGGTACCTCATTCCACTTGATCTGACACCCAGTTGGTACCACGTGGAAAGGACGTTCTCCCTCCCGGGTCCCCAACCTGCCCGCTGTACCTTCCTCGGGCCGCTCGCTCTCCAGCAGCGCCACCACCTCGGTGCCCTCCTCGCAGGAGCCCCGCACCTCGTCCACGTCCACCACGGTGGCCGCCGGCGCTCGGGGCTCCCCGGGGCTCCCCACCCGCCCGAGGTCCTGCCGCTCACGCCCGGCTTCCCGGCGCCCGCGGCCGCCTCCGCCCCTCTCGGCCTTCGTCCTCTTGTTCCCTTTGTGGGGGGACCCGCCGCCTCTCCCGTGGGCCTCTCTGGAGGCGCTCCGAGCCCTCCTCTCCGTCTTCTCCATCCTCGGAGCCGCAGGGCCGGGCAGTGCGGTCCCCACCGCGTCGCCCTCCGGGTGCGTCTCCGCCGGATGGTAATGAACCTGGGCGGGAGTGGGGGCGTCGCCGGGCGTTGCTCCCGGTGACACGGGACAGCTGCTTCTCAGAGGACCTGCAGACAGGGTGTGACTTTCAACAGTGAGTTTGCGTGAAAGCCCGTGTCCTGGGTCAGCGTGTTTGACACCGTGTTTCCGGAAGAAGAAACGCCCGGGATAGCGGCGCCGACGGCTCTGGCGCCCGCGGCTTCGGCGCGCCGCGCGGGAACAGGGAGCGCCATCCTATTAGGGTAGCTTTAGGGTAAAACGGGAAACCTCTCCCTTACGCCCGCCTCCCCCTAATTTATTGCATAGCCTGGATTACCCTTTCTGCCAGTGCTTTAACCGGTCATGGTGTTGCCGTTGCTCCCAGGAGGATTTAGCTTTTAGAACGCGGAAAGAAAAACTCTTTCAGACTTCCATCCTCTCTCTCACACACACGCACTTATGCCTTTATTTTTTAATCTGTTATATTTACAAGTGCTTGAGCCTATTGGTGTGATGCCTTTTTTTATTTTTACTTTATTTTTACAGTTGACACCTTGACTGATGTCCCCATTCTCCCCCTTTGCCCACCTCCACCCAGTGCCCCCCAACCCCAAGCACCATCACCGCACTGCTGTCTGTGTCTATGGGCCATGCGTAAGGTCTTTGGCTAGTCCTTCACATTTTGTCATCCGGCCTGCCTCTCCCCTGTTGTGATGCTTCTTGAAGACTCATGGAAGGGAAGGGATCCAATTTAGGGAAGGGACACCTTTGCCCTTGAGGAGGCCCTGTTCCTCTGCTTCCTTGATGAGGCAGGAGTTTTGCTTTTCCAAGGTTCCCTGGTGAAGCGCCATCCTGCAGTGGCTGGGGAGCTGCCGGGGTCTCTGCCTGAGAACTTGGAACAAGGGAATAGGTTTCTCTTTTCCTCCCTCATCCCAGTGTGTTTCTCACTGAATACAAGGTTGGTCTAGGCAACCCTATGTTCTGAAGATGTATGATTCTATTCAAATAGCTCAGATCATATGATGGTAAAAACAATATTTGTTTATCTTTATTTGTCAGTATTGGAGGTCACAGTGATAGCTCACCCCACTAAAAGAATTTGGTTAAAGATGAGGCCCTGAAGTAACACCAATGGGTCTGGGAAAACCATTCCACTACTTTCTTCCATATATTCCAAGTGAGGCCACGGGGAATAAACTAATTAAAAGATTAGTAATAAAGCAATTTAAAAATTCTGGTTTTTGCTCTCTGTACCTGATTCTTGCTTGGGTTACCTGGAAGAGTATAAATGTTTCCTGTCCAGGGCCAGCCTCAACGAGCAGTTCCTACCCAGAGCAGTATGATGAGAAAAATTCTGAAGCTGCATTTGGCCCATAGAGAGAAAGGTATCCTAACTATTTATTCTTCATTCAAATTAACACTTGCTACTAAACATAGCTAGCTTATCGTCCTGTCGAGGTGTCTCTGAAAAGTATGAAACCATTGGTAGCACTTATTTTTTTTCTCTGCCTTTGATTCTGTTACATGTTAATTTGATCTAGAGTCCTCAGTTAAACTCTTAACCTAAATTTTCACCTCAGCTTTTACTCCAAGAATTGGCAGCATATCTGGAAGGTGATGCTTCCAAAATTGTACCCTATCTCCTGATGAGATAGAGGGATTTCTTGCAGAAGAAAAACTGGTGAGAAGAGACCCTGCTTGGTGTCAGCACCCATGTTTGGTGCTTGTTCCCAGCATCCTTTGCTGTAGGATGAGTGATGTACATAATCATTACTGCATTTTTGTACATCCACGTATAACAGCAATCCATGCAAGCACCTGCTTATAACGCAGGCCTGTTGGGATTATAAATGACAACGATGATATCTGCAAAAGTGCATCACATTCCCTGGTAAAAGGTCAACACAGCACCTCTGAAAAGTGGAGGAGGAGGGAGGGCTGAGGCAGCAATGGGGGCCTGCAGCTGCTGGCCTCACCCGCCCTCATAATGATGCTGCTGTTTTCTTTCAGATTCCTTTTAAATTGGTGTTGGTCATCCCTTTGCTGAAAATATGATATGTACACATTTTTTAAACTCAATACTTTACTCCTTGTTTGAAGTTGTTAAGAGACTGACATCTGTGGGAACACAGGGTTACTAGAAAAAGCAGAGGCACAATTAAAGTTGTTAACTTTTCAGTCTGTTTCCAAGACAAAAGATCATAAAAGATGTCAAGGCTTTTAAAATTATTACACATATTTCACTTAGTGTTTTGAAATTTTATATCTGTCCTTCATTGAGTAGCTCAGTTAGTTAGAGTGTGGACCAGATATGCCAAGGTTGCAGTTGGATCCCTGGTCAGGGCATGTACAAGAAGCCACCAATGAGTGCATAAATGAGTGAAACAAGGAAATGTTTCTTTCTCTCTTTCTCTCTCTCTCCCTCTCTTCCTCCCTCTGTCAGATCAATTTAAAAACTCCAAAATATATATAAAAGAAATTGTATAGCCATTTTGGATGAAAAAGGAGTGAATATGTATTTATAGGAATTATTTAATGAAAAGGTTGGAATTCATTATCATTAGATAAAATTCTGAATCTTATTTTAGAGCTTTAAGAAACTACAGGGACCAGCCAGGGCACATAACCAGGTTGCAAGCCAGGTTTCCAGCCAGGTCTGTCGCTGGAGGCAGGTGAAAGGCAACCATTCATTGATGCTTCTCCCCTTTCCTTCCTTCTTCCCTGCCCTTCTCTCTGAAAATAATGAAATAAAAAAAAACAAACTACAGGGACTTAAATTTGACTTTTTCCATCTGACTTTGTTAAACCTGACTTTCCCAATTTGTAGAAGGCAGACAGCAACCAGGAGGGCACAGCAGCAGGCCAAGAAAGGGATGCTGATGAGAGCTGGATGCGAGGCTTTGGCCGTGGTAGAGAGTCAACAGAATCTGGGGACTACCTGGGGTTATGGGGGACAGGGGAGGGCTTGAGAAAGATGGAGATTTTGACCGGTCTAGGCTGAGCAGTTGGTCACAACTGTGGATGGCTCTGGTAGAGCCACTGTCCCTGACTGCACTGAGCTCAAGCATCTGCACTGAGCATTTGAAAGTTGCTAAGAGAGGTTGTAGAAGTCTTCATTATAAGAAAAGTTAATAACTATGGGGATGGATGTTAACTAGATTTGTTGTGGTTATCATTTGCAGCATATGCAAATATCAAATCCTTATGTTGTACATCTGAAACTAATGTTTATGCATCAAGTATACCTCAATTTTTTAAATTAAAGTACACTCTAAAGGAGAAAAGAGAAGAATCTTGAGCTTCCACCAAAAATATATTTTATGTGTGAAATGGCTACATGAAATTCCTACTTAAGGCTTCTTAATGATAAGCCCTTTAAATTTTTGCTCCATGAGAAATGTGTTCACACAATTAAAAAAATGCTTATATATGTATTTATTTTCCAGTTTTACTCAGGTATAATTGACAAATAAAAATGGTACATATTTTTTGTACATATTTCATGGTATACAATATGATTTGATATACACTACGAAATGATTTTTAAAAACTTTAAACCATTTTTACAACTAGTTAAAATTTTCCAACTGTTGAACTTAAAGAATTGACTATCTTTTCTGTCATCGACAAATGTAATTTGGTACTTCTTGGGACAATGCAAATGGATTTCAAATCCAATTAAACTTTTTTATAATGAATACTTCAAAATAATGATGAAACTTCTGGGAGCCCAGCATGGCTGAGAGCAGTCCCAGTGCAGCTAGAGCGGAAGCTGCCCTAACCATGGGGAGATGTCCCAGCCAACCTTGACCCCCCCCCCCCCGCCCCCGTCTCCCTTGGTGCTAAGATTCCTTCTTGCTCAGTCAGATGGTGAATTTCTGTGGATCCACAGGGGAGGC